>BJBW01000329.1:0-21137 GCA_004320125.1 Scolopax mira | reverse complement strand
CAGGGCAGGAGGGTTGGAACTTGATGATCTTTAAGGTCCCTTCCAACACAAACCATTCTATGATTCTATGATCTCTTGGCTTATGATCAAGAAAAGCCTGTTTATGGTGGGGGCAGTTAACAAAAAATCAAGCCTGTAAAACTGTACGTGCTGCATGGAAAGGAGGTTTCCTGCAAGCTTCATCTTCACCTTTCCCATGCCCTCTGGAGCGGTGCCCGAGGTGTGAACCTGCATACCACCCCCCCAGAGTTAAAAGGGGGCCCGCTCTTCTTCTGTTATCTCAAAAACAGCCCTGGTGACCTAAACGCCGAAAAACACCGAGAAGGCCCTTACAAGATGCATTTTTGTCCCACAAGGGCCTTGTCAGGGAACAGAATACTCCCCGGTGATTGAGTGGCAAGGGCCTCAGGGGCACGGGGCTGCAACACTCAGCACAGGCTGCCAGGCTTATCTCCAGCGGCCACGCTCGCCCACGGAGGCTCTTGGCTGCACCGCGGCCTTCAGAGCCCCCAGAGCCCCCGTTAGGCTTGTCTGGGAGATTTCGCAAACACTTCGGGGCTGAAATCTAACAACAGGCTGTTTCCCAACACTTTGCAGCCCTCCTCCCCTGCTTCCCCCCTCACTTCCAGCCATCCCCTGGGCCTGATCCTGCTGCCCCACTGCTGCTGTGAACCCCCCAAGTGAGCTGGAATGAAGGAGCTGGGTCAACCTGATACAAGCCTGAGTGAGGGATGAGCTCCCACACTTCACAGAACTGTTTCCCATCCCTCCCTCTACCTGCCTGGGATTTCTCCTGTCAACGTTCCCACCAGTTCCCTATAGACTGGCCTTTCTCAGCAGGGATCTGTCTTGGGATGTCACCAGCCTCTTTAGATAGGTGCTGTGCAGCAAAGATTTGTGGCCTCTCATGCATTTCATGACCTGGATCCGTTTTGCACTGGTCTGTTGTGTCCTTGTCATTGTTCCCACAGTCAGGATCATGGCATCAAGGACAAGTGCTGCCCTGTTTGCAAGAGGGAGCTTGGGTTTTTTCCGAGGTCTCATCACCCAGCCAGGGAGAGGATGCTTAGGGTTCCCGTACCTTTGTGGAGAGTGGAAGTATGGGTTCATGTGCTTCACAGCATGGGTGGTGAGTTGGTCGAGGTGGAGATGTCTCCAGTCTTCTGTGTGTTACACCTCAGATGGCCATGCTGGCCTCCTGCCTAGCCCTTTGCCTGCTGCCATTTCTCCTTTAGGTTCAGAGCATGGTGTGGCAAACAGTGCACACCCCTGGGGTGATGGATGTGATTTAGGTTGTGTCTGGTTCCTCTTGAAGACAGATAGTCTGTGGTCTGGCGTGGTTCAGGTGTGACCTGCATTCCCCCAAGTGCTGTCGACCAACACCATGGCTCTGATCTGGATCATCTCCAGGAGATGTGTGTGTAGCGGGTGCGTGTAGGCGTGCGGAGCTGTCTTCTTCAGTTGTGCCTTTTTCAACCTTTTTTAGTTACTCTGAGGAGACGATATTCTGCACTTCTTCATCAAATGACCGAGCCAGGCCCTAAGCTTAGTTTTTAGCTTCTTCTCCCTGACCTCCTAGATATTAGCCAGGTTTTCTACAAGTGGAGATAGGTGTAAAGTGAACATGGGACTTGGTGTGTGGAAGGAAGAAGAGCTGATTCTTTAATACTGGCTTTAATAATAAATCTTTAATAATGGATATACCTGGAAATTCAGTGCAGGTCATATATTCCATTAATGAGTTGGGCTTTCACGGGCCTATTTAAAAAGAAAAGCAGTAGTTAATCTTGGGAGTATATATATCTGGGCTGCACACCTAAATGGGCTACCATCCAGAAAAAGGTTCAGCATTTATTATTTTTAGGACATCCAGCAGCTTTATTCATGGCTCTGTACTCCAGAGGGCTATCACTGGATGAGCCCAAGGCAAAAGACAGTCCTTTTTCTAAGAGATTTTACAGTTTCTCTGAGTTGGTTATTTCTGACAGTCCTAGTAGAGGCTATATGTGGGTTTGAGTCCCTGAATTACTGTGGAAATCAGATCCTTGGGGAACTCAAACGTGTATTTGTTGTAGGTGTTGTTTAAAGTAGAAAGCCTGTATTTGGGTTTGGAGAATTTTGTCTCGTCGAATCTGACTGTGGATGTGCTCATTGCCTGTAGAAATCTCTGCCTTTTCACATAATAGAAAACCGATCTTTGGAGCTCGCTGCCATAAGGCAAAACAATTCCTCTATCTGGACAATAGCACAGTAAAAATCAAATTTAAAAAAAAAAACTCTGTAAGGGACATAAAGTGAATAAGACTAATCTGATCAGGAAGAAGCCCTCTCATACTCTGGATACCCACTGCTGGGATGGCTGCTGAGCCACCAAACTCTCAGCTCTCGGGGCCACAGCTCTGCCCCAGAGAGAAAGCTTCGGCACTTTTGTTCATGTTGGGAGACTGGAGGGTTTCTAAAGGACAACACACAGCAAGACATCTCTTCTCTAGTCGCTCCCTCTCCCCAGAAGTTGGCTGCAATTCAGTAGTGATCTGTTCTCTTGTGTGCAGCTTTTGTTCAGGGTGCTCCAGTGATGACCACACGCTTCCAGTGACCGTTAAGAAATCAATGGGGAAAACAAGGGACTTACAAAGAGAAATGGTGGAGAAGAGGGAATGTAGAAGATAGATCACCTCAAGGCAGCATCAAACTCATGCCAGTTTGATGGTTAACCTATGGAGTAGGTTAGGAAAACATGAGGTGGAAGTTCGGAGATACAGTCTTGAAGGGCTTACACTCTTTGCTCTGATGTTCTGGCAAGTGAAATGGTAGCATTTATGGAGCCTTCATGCCTGCAGCACATTTCACTGTCCCACTTCTGCACGGACAGCAGCAGAGACAAAGCTCAGTGGGATGTCATGGCTAATTTCAGCCACTTTACTGAAATCATAGAATCATAGACTGGTTCAGGTTAGAAGGGACTTTAACAATCACCCCATTCCAATGGCCCTGCCCCAGGCAGGGACACCTCCCACCAGACCAGCTTGCTCAAAGACCCATCCAACCTGGCCTTGAACCTCTTCAGGGATGGGCCAGCCACAGCTTCTCTTGGCAACCTTGGCCAGTGTCTCACCACCCTGACAGCAAAGAATTTATTCCTGAGATCTAATCTAGATCTTCCCTTCCTTTAGTTTAAAATTGTTACCCCTTATCCTCTCGCTAAAATGCCCAAGTTGGGGCTGTGGTTGTCCTGTCTTCACTGCAAATTGCGTATCCACCTTCTCTGTGAGTCCATCTCTCTTCTTTACTTGCAGGGGCTACTCAATTGCCTTTGTTAGACTGTTACAGGCAAACACAAGGAATCCAGGCCAGGGAGGGAGAGGAAAAAGCTCAATCAAGACAAATGAAAGAATCAGGTTCCCAGGTCTCACCTCCAACCAGTAGCTTCGTTGTACAACAGAGAGGATTTTTAAAGTCAAAATCATTGCCAAATCCAGATTGAATGATTCAGGATAAAAAATAACAAAAGGGGAAATCTCCAGACATATTTAAAAATTTTGTTTGAGCATTTTGTAAGTGAAATAAGTTTTTATTTCAAGACGTAACTTTTGCTCTGAAATAGTCTTTTTTATTTGTATGTCTTGGAGGGAAGAGTCAAACCTGCAGCAGATAATCTAAATCAAAATGTTTCCTTCTACATTGAACAAGAAAAGTCAAGTGTTGTCATGTGTGTTTTCTTTTTTATTCTTCCCAGTTTTTCAATGCAGTCATTAAATAATCCCTCCTCAGCCTCCTCCCCAAACCCCATTGTTTGCAGACGTCTCTGTTTTCCTATCTAAGAATATTCATAACACTGTGATATGAGACAGTCCTGCTCTGGCTGGCTTCTGGTGGATCAAGTGACCTTTAAGCTCCTATTGTTTTCAGCAGTTTATAAACTTATTTAGTTTCCAATTCTTTGAATTTATTTGCTTTTAGCTTTTTAGACTATCTCCTTTTTGCAACCTCCACGTTTGCACAATTGTAGTTTCAAATTATTCACTGGATGGTTATTTAGTTTGTAAGTCACCAAGGCCGTGGCTTGATGATGAGTCAACACCCTGTTCTACCTGGAGGGTCAGGTCTTCTGGGAATGAAGTCAAACGCAAGGGGAGGGGGCTCTCTAAACCCTGATTTGGTGTTGAGCGTTGGCTATTTAATGTCTCTGTCAGCATGTCCCTGCCTCAGGCTCTCCAGTTGTGAAATCAAGATCCCCACCCCTCCATCCCATTCTTGCGTGCATCAGGAGAAAGGCATGCGAGAGATGGACATGCAAGGACACGTGTGGAAGTTCTAGGTGGAAATGATAGCTATGTGCTCACGCACGGCGCTGGGTTCACATTCCTAGATGTGCCGTTGAAGATACATCGGGAACAGGCAGACCCAGGCTTTGTAGCCTGGAGAAAAGTGTTTATGAAAGAGACAGCAAACATGTGGCAGCAAAGCCAAGGGAAGCAGACGGAGCGCACGCGTGCAGCCGTCGCCGGGAACGTTGGAACAGGTTGTGGCACCGTCTTGGAAGGAGTGGAAAGGAGGGGAATGAGGTCATTTTCTCAGCCTGTGCAGATGGGAGAAATTCTTGGGAATTCACTTCAGGGCAAGCAAGACACTGTTCCACCACCCCCACCCCCTTTTTTCTTTATGTAAATACCATGATGCAATTGGCCAAAATCATATTCTGCTAGCCAGGCAATGCAGGCTATTGTTTCTGCTCCTTCCCACGCTTCTCCAGAGAGATCATGGGCAGATGACAGATCCTGCACATAGCAGGCTCTTATTTGCATTCCTTTGCTGTTCCTCAGTGCCCGTTAGCCGTATCTCTTGACCTTAAACACAACAGGTATTTAGAGAAGTCTCTCTGCTGGGTTATAGCTTCACTGATCTGTAAATGGTGTTTGCTTCAGTTTCTGCCCCAAGGAATTGAAACCCAGAATGTTCCTAATTAAGCACATAAATGGATTTGGGCACGGCAGCAGCACCCAAGCCACAGGGCCTTGCTGCAAAATGATACCCTACAGAGGGATACTATGGCCTAGGAGTAGGGTTTGCCAAAACCCCCAAGCTGGAGGTGGGTAGGAGTGCTACAGGGAGGCTGGAGCTGGGACCTGCTCGACCCAGTTGTGTTTGGTGAGCATTTGAGTTGGTCACATGAGATGAGGGGTTTGTAATTTTGCTGTCATTTAGTGTTTGTAACCTTTTGGGATAAGGGTAGCTCTTCAAAAGAGTTTGGCAGTGTAATGTGGTCCAAGCATTGTGGTAAGTACCCCAAAAAGCCCCAGAGTTGCCTGGGAAGTGCATGTCTCCCCAAACAGCTATGTTCATGTGCTTGGTGTAAACTGGTAAGGGAGTATCTGCTGACCAGTAACTGCATGAGTTGAAAGGTTCTTCTTTGCATTTTTCCCAGCCTTCTTTATGGACAGGAATCTCACCTGAGGCCTCAGTGCACCATCAGCTTAGCACTAAAATAAATCTCAGAAGAAAAATAACACAGCTGAAGACTGCAGCTGATCTCTGAACCAATCCAGAGCTCTTGTTTGTGCTCCAGAGTGCTGTAGGTGTGTTCCCTCCTTCATTTATTTGTGTCTCTGATTTACTCCCCCAGGTTACTCCCTTCCCTATGTCCTGTGACCTACAAGGAGAGTGTGCTTGCCGGGACCCCAACGCCCAAGAGCACAATCGGAAAGACCTCCGTGGCTTCAGTCTTGGGTAACGCCAAGCGTCGTGGAATGGAGGACCACATTGCTCAAGGCAGGCTAGGAGAGACACCACATCCCTTTTGGTATCGTTTTTAACATTTAGCTGCTCAACTGGATGGCATTTCTGCACCAGGGACCCTTAGAATTCAACCAGTCTGCCTTTAATTTTTGTCCAAGGAGAACTCAAAGTAGGGGTTTATGTATTAACTATATCTTAAATAGTGATGACAAGAAACAAACAACCAAAAGTCAAGTCAAGAAGACTTTCATGTATCAAAACAGCATGTTATGCCCACCTAATTTGAACAGTTCATATCTAGATTCAAGGCGAGAAACAAGCTATTTATGTACACATATTTATAGAAATAAGTAGAGAAAGAGAGAATGAGTGAGAGATTATGCAAAAACAGTTTCCCCTCTCCAGCACTCACAACTCAGACCGTTCATGGAAAAGGCCGTGCTCTTGGAGGACTCCAAGCCGAGCCTTTTCTGATGCTGAATGCCAAGGTATCACATGCTCGGGGCACTGAGGTCGGGGTGGGATCTCCACAGGGCTGTGCCTCTGTGCCAGCCAGCTTGAGACGTGGGATGCATCTGCTCCTCCCAGGAACGCTACTTCCAGCCAGGGAGCTCAGCAGACTGCAGTGGCCTTTCTGTACAGCTCCTCCTTCTCCCCCTGCCCTCAAAAAACCAACAATAAGACCCCTTGTAGCCTGCCTGGAAGCTGCAGGGCTGCTGGGACGTTGATGTGTGGAGGTGGGCAGGTGGTCCCGTGGTGGAATCAGGGAATGGGGAGTCTAAGGATTGGCTTTGAGGAACGTGGATGATTGCTTCTGAGGAGTAGAGAGGGTAACTCGCCCCCGCACTTGTCATTTGAGCATGTCTGCTGCTGCTAGTCCTGCTGCTATGTCCCGTACAACTTGTTTCTTTACTGTGTCAGGACAGGGTGAAAAACAACCCCATGCAACCAAACAGTCTGCCTTAAAGCTTACCTACAAACCTGCCTTTCAAACCCTCTGGTCTCTTCCTCAGCATTGGGGCAAGAAAACAGGACACCAGCCAGCCAAAGGGATCTGCTTTCTGGTCTCCACCCAGCCGAGTGGTTCTCTAGGCCTCCTCCACCCCCCTTGTGGGGGTATATATCTGACAACCGCTTCATGCTCCTGTTTTCTCTGGAGAAGGGGAGAGGAGGAGGAGGCACGTGCTATTGGGGAAAGGACCACAGGAGACAGTATTAGAATTTTGGCTATATTTGTCAGTATTAAGCTGCCAGGCCCATGGGTTGGACACCTTAGATAGACCAAGAGCTTAGCTGCTTGTAATCGTCTAGAAGGAAGGGCATTAGCTGCAGCAGACCTCATACTTCCCTGTTGTATAGCTCCATCCTCCTCTTTCAGGCCAGGGAGGGCACGTGTGGTGCCCGACCCCTGGGGACTCATTTCATCACAGGGTTCATCCCGTTGAGTCACTGAGATGCCCAGTGCATCCAGTGCTGCTGCTACAACCCATCCCGGGTAAATCCCAGTGTAGCTTGGGCTTGTCTCCTGCTGCTTCAGACTCCTGCTAGGAAGAACATCCAAAAGAGCATCCTTCCAAGTGTTAAGTCTGTTCCTTGGGTCTCTCCCGACTTGTACAATCTACTGGATAAAGACAGGTCAGACAGATTTTTTCCTACTCCTTGATTGAACATTTAGGCACTGGAGCAAGGCCAAACAGTAAGGGGGTATGTATCATGGAGATGGATGTAAAAATGGGTAAGAGAATTAGAAATGGAAAACTGTCAGAGTTGTGGGTGCAAGGAGCCAGGCTCTTGTTACCCATTGTTGGGGCGGGTTTTCTGTTGGAATAAACCAGAGATGAATCTCAAGAACTAAAATTTAAAGGCCTGGAGAGGTGATTGTCATAAGAAGGTGAGGAGCTCGCTGTTGTGAAGCTCCTTGTTATTTTGGAGAGGACCTGGCCATGGGGGCTGGCTCTGCCCCCACCATGTGGGGGGATACAGGAAAGGGAGGTGCAGTGGGATCAGGGCTCCTTTTGTGGAGTTAGATTGAAGTCCTCCAGTGTAGAGAGCCTGGGCCTGGGCAAAACTTCTACTTTTGCCCCTTGCCACCTAATTACCAATGGAAGTAAATAATTATGAAAAGGTTGCTTCCTTCAGGTCCTTTTATCCTTCCCTTTTGTGTTGGCAGTTTATTCATGTGCCATCCTGCCTGTCTGAATTGCTCACAACCTCAAAAGCCTTTCAGACTGCCAACACATCATGTCCTCAGTGCACAAGACATCTTGATGTGATCTCCCCCATCCACCCAACCTGGGTGGCCTCATCAGAGAGCACCAATTTGGGTCCTACATGCATCCTGATGGCAGCTCAGTTTGCAAAATCCCCTTCTGGGTCATGCAGCTCAGGATGGAGATCTTCTACCTGCTTTTCCCACCTAGGGCAGAGACAGGTCTATATAAGCATTATTGCCACTTGCTTCTCTGAGCTCCCAAGAGCTCGTGGTCTGCTGAGCTCCTCTGCTTATCAAGTTGGAGTCTTTCTCAGCTCAAGGGAGATGATGGCCTCTTGCCAGCACAGTGTCACACCTCAGCTTTGCTCCTGCAGTTTGTGGGAGACCCAACTCCCTTTCCATGCTGCTATTTGATTGGGTTTTTTTTCCAGCTGCCATGTTGTCAGTGTCCATCTCCTGCAACAGGGCTGACAGCACCAGGAGCAGAAGTGCTGCTCAGAGTCATGTTAATTCCAATGGTTTTTTTTT
This sequence comes from Scolopax mira, assembly GCA_004320125.1. Lineage (NCBI taxonomy): Eukaryota > Metazoa > Chordata > Aves > Charadriiformes > Scolopacidae > Scolopax > Scolopax mira. The sequence continues at coordinate 12,661 of BJBW01000329.1, read as the reverse complement.
TTGTTTTTCTTTTTGTTTTTCATTGGGAAAAGATTGCACTGGGGCAAAGCTTTGCCCTCTGCCTTTCAGGGGCTGCTCCAGGGGCTTCAGAGGGGAGCTGTGGGTCATGGGCAACTGCCCAGCTCCTTTCCCCTGTTCCCCAACCCTGCTGGGTGCCCTTGCAGCATCTACCACTGTAGGGACATTAAATGCCTGGTGGAGTCCCTTCATGACTGTGATGGCCATTGGGTGGGAGGTAAGAGGGACATGACCCACCACCTCCACCCACTGAGCCAGTGGTGTAGGACAACATCAAACAAGAAGCTTGGGAGAACAGGCCAGGGGACCATTTGGATGAAATATAGCTGCTCATAAAGTCCAGGTGCCACTTGCCACACTAGTGCCAAGGTCTTCTCTGTCACAGTGAGCCAAGGCTGCACCCTACCTGGGGCCACCAGCCAACCCCCTGGCTATGGGGGGGGGGATGTTCATGGCCAGCGGGAGGGAAAGCTGGAGCAGAAAGCGGTGAATGGTGCGTGGTGGGGTGGGAAACTCCTATCAGCTGCTACCCCTCTCCCTCCCCACCCTCTGGCAGACAGGCTGAGCTGGTGTCCTCCTGCTTTTCTTGCATCTTCTGCTGTGTCCCCCCTCAGGCAGAGAAAGGAGGATGGCACCAGAGGACTCTTGGAGTCGGGTTCCAGCTACCTCCCCTCCGGTTTTGGTTTCACTTGGTTGTAACTGTCGGTTTGTTCTAGGTTTTACCTGTGTTTAAGAAAAAAAAAAAAAAAGAAAAAAAAAAGGAAAAAGAAAAAAAAAAAGAGAGAAAGGAAAAAAAAAGAAAACCCAATAGCCAACAGAAGTTTCTTGCTGCAACTGATTCAAGTGGGGGGAAAAAATAACAGCAAGTGAGGCTTTTCAGAGAGGAAGAAAAGAAAAATAAAACCACAAAAATAAAAAAAAAAGGGAAAAGAAAACCCGCATAATCCAAATCCAAGAAGACTGAAGCCTATTTTTGTGTGTTTGAAAGGAAAACACTGATTCTGCCAGCTGAGTAGAGCGCTAGATACTTAAGTGTAGATTTCCCTAGAAGTACCGTGAGGTTTTATAACATTGTCTGGTTTTGTTTTCCTTGTGCTTTGTGATAAGTCCAGGAACTAAGGCTAAGGTATTTTTCCCCTGGTATATTGTTGTTTGTGGGGGGAGGGGAGGGCGGAGTTTATTAATTTTTTTTTTTTTCCAGATTATTTTTTTAAGTGTGTATTTGTGCTTATTTTTACATTATCCAACTGTACATATGCATTTAACCAGTATTTCACTGTGCTCGAATTACTGCACTCAGAAGCACTGCACAGTGGGAATCCCGAAGAGCTGCGAGAGGCTGGGATTGGGGGGGGGTGGGGTGGAGGGGGGGGGAAGGAGAAAGCTGCTACCTGAGCAGATGGGGATCCCTGGGAAGCAGAGAGCCCACCAGCCCCTTCCCGCTCTCCAGCCCGGCATTTCCATTCCAGACCAAGCTAGAAAACAGGAGAGGATGGGATCAGCCAGGGCTGGGATGCTCAAAGGGGTTTCAGAGCTGGTGATTTGCCCTTGGAACATCTTTGGATGCCATGGGAATTCCCAGCCTTTCGGCAGCACCTTGCCATCCCTGGATGCCCCAGTGCGAGTTAATGGGTGTGTTTGTATCACTGGGAGAGGACCCTATGCCTGGCTTAGATACGATCTTCACATCTTCATGGTCGTGGGCCCCATTTTGGTCTCAGTGGTGCAACCAGGATGAGTTGCTTTGTGTTTCTTGCACGTCATCCATCCCCTGGGCAAAGCCATCTCCCTGCTCCCCGTGGAAGTGCCCGTGCCTCCCAGTGGAGCTCCTGGGACAGTTTCCTTTCCACTGGAGGACCTTGAGCACTGAGTTCAGTGGGAGCATGACCAAGACATCAGCAGGAGCATATCCAGGTGGCCCAAGGTGTATTTCCTTGGAGCTACAGTCGATTTGGGCAACAGGGAGTTGGTGTTGGGGTGTTCCTGTCACCTGGGGAACCAGTATCCAAAACCCAGGGTGGTTTAAGCAGGAGCAAAGTGGGGCAAAGTTTTGTTTCTGTCTTATTTTGGCAAACCGATTTTTCCCCCTTTTCGCCTGATCTACACATCCAAGATTCAGTAAGAATAATAATTGTTTCCTCTGAGGCCAGAAAGAAGAGCTTGGGGTGGCTTCAGGTGTCAGGTGAGGAGTCTTGGTGCTACTTGGTGGTGGTGGTGTTAGTCCTGTCCAGTCGAGGCGAGGAGTTGATGAGTCCAAGTTGTCTTTGGTTCCCATTCTGGTTTGGTCTTTTGGTTTTTCATTCGTTTGGTGAGGCCACAATTCAGCCACCAGGTTTTTTTCCATCTTCTGAGTGCAAAGAACCAGGGCTTTAATGAAACATTTCACCAGCAAATAAAGAGGGAATTGGAACCATTGCGGAGTTTGCATTGTACGGCCTCTGTAATTACTTACCTGTCTGCAGATGAAAGGCTGAATTTTGCTCCCATCAAGTCAACGGGGGTTTTTGTTGCTGTTTTTGACTTCACTGGGAGCAGGATTGAGCCATACTATATATAAAAATATATATATAAATATATATATGATATATATATAATATTATATGTGTAATATTATATATATATATCAGTGTAATATTTACAAATAAAACTGTGATCTCGTCTAGAGAAAAAATGTAGTCATATTACCAACTGCTCTTCCATATTTATGTATCATATTGTATCTTTTTATTATTGTTATAATTATTATGATTATTATGTTTATTATTATTATGGAATCTTTCTTGGCACCTTTTGGAAGCCATGTCAACCAATACTCCAATGAAGTGCTGAGGATCTATTTTCACAAGAATTCTACTGGTCTACTGTATAAAAGAGAAAAGAAAAAAAAAAAAAAAAACCAAAAAAGAAACAAGCAAAATACAGTTCAACCCTTAATTCTGTACCTCACGCCTGTACGTTTGCTGCTCCGATTTTGGGTTTTATTTTGCGTTCGTTTGTTTTTAACGGATCTAATTTAAGTCTCCAAGCAATATATAAAGATGTAAATAGTAAAGCTTATTTATTAAGATTGTCATCTTTTTTAATTTATATTTACACAATTGTTCATCTAATTTATTTTTGTTTTTCAATACAGTTTTTAACAGTTCTCCTTTTTTTGGTTCATGACGTTTTTTAAAATCATTTTCACAGAATTTCTTTATACAGGTTTTCCTCTTTCTTTTAATAAACAACAACTTCCTCTGGTCTTTCAAAAACAGGTCATGTTTCACTCCAAAAAAGAAGTTATGTCAGATTCATCAGAAATATTTTGCCATTGTTGATTCCTATACCCTAAAGTTCTATATTATATAAATATATAATACCTTGTATGCTTAAATATTTAACTGTGTGATTTTGTATATATCTTCATACACATGCTCACACACGTATGAGGGTTAATGTCCCCAGATGTTGGGAGAACAGAGAATCAGAAACACAAACGATATAACCTTGTATTAAAGAGTTCTGAACTGGATGACTTCCTCTTGCCACATCTCCTTTGCTTTCGGTCACCCACCACCCCCTTCCCCCCAGCATCACCGGGTACCCTGGCAGGGGAGGGAATGCGGCTGTGGGGTGCCACATCTGGCTGCACATCTGGAAGGGCCACCTCATCCCGGTGCTCCTGATGAGCTCCAGGGCATCGGGTTTGGGGAGGGCTTTTGGAAATCATGGGCTTTTTGGCACAGCACTGTGTGGAGAGTGTTACTGTGTCCATTTTCCGGGCTCCCTAGTTCCAGGAGAACAGGGAACTGCTGGAGAGGGCACAGCAGAGGGCTGCAAAGGTGATGAGGGGCCTGGAGCATCTCTCTTACGAGGAGAAGATGAGGGACTTGGGTCTTTTTAGTCTGGAGAAGAGAAGGCTGAGGGCAGCTTCCCTGGCCAATTAAGTTGATGATCATTAATAGTCAAATTAATAGTCAAGTCATTTGTCCCTGTTCTGGCCCACCAGCCTTGCCGATTTTCCTCCCTCTGAGGCTTTGCCTCCCCTTGGTCCTGCCCCCCCATCACTGGTGCTACCCCCCTACCCTTGCTGCTTCATGGGACCCCCCCTCTGGGGCTGTGGGGCAGGACCCCGCTCGGAGGCTGCTCAAGCAGGGAAGGAAAAGGACTTTGTGCTGTTGCACTGAGAAATCTCTATTGATTCAGCTTCCAAATGTGAATTGATTCAGCATCGACATCTCCAACTGCTGAGGCTGCAGAAGCCGTGGGGAAAGGTGCCATTTAGCCCTGACAGTTATTGACCCCTGATCCTGAAGAGAGCCATTGTTAACCCAGTTAACTCCCCAACTCATTAATGATTTAACTGCCCAGGAAAGCCCTGATAAGACAGGGATTCTGGGAGCGTGGGGAGAGGACGAGGAGGTGCCGGGGGGCAGGAGTGTTAAATAACAGCTCTGCTTTCCCTCTTACACATTTCTCTTTGCATCTGCTTTAGTCAGCGTTGGGCTATAAAGCCAGAGAGCTCCATTTGCCATCCTGACATGGTTACGGTACTGGCTGGTACCACTAAAAATGTGCCAGTAATACTATAATGTGTAAATGGCCCGTGGATTGAATAATAAATTAATTCCCCACCATACAATCCTTGGAATATTCAGAGGCAATGGACTGAAGGGTAAGAATAAATTATTATTTATTTTTTTTTTACACTGGCATAAGTGAGTCAGTAAAAAAGTGTTTTTTGCATTTTAACTGTCAAAATCCACTGCGATATATTGAGCAGGGAGAGAGAGACAGAACGAACAGAAGCTAAGGTGCATCATGCCTTCTATACTATCCTTGTCTACACTCAATGCGTTATGAATAGAGGATAATCAGTGAGTCACAGACAGCCCTATCAATAGAACATACTATAGATAAAAAGGAAGGCCCATAAAAAATGTATTAAATGGGTGGTGCCTATAGCAATATACAAATCAATTGCCTGTGTGTTGAACAGTCTATTAAGCATTAATAAGGACTTTAAGGTGGGAGCACCCCAGGAAGCAGGACCCAGACTGGTGGGCTGGGCTGTGTGTTCAGCTCTGTCTCCCCCCACACACACATACCCCCCCCCCGCAGGCTGATCAACTGAAATACAAAAATAAAATAAACAACACTTTCTATGTCCAGTTTATGTGCCTGCCCACCAAACAATTGGTAAAGAGAGGGAGAGAGAGGGGGGAAAAAATATCAATCGATGGGTTGAGCAAGGTCGGAAGCCGCTGTCCTGCAAGATGGCAACGGGGCTCGTGGCCACCGACAGACGTGAAATCTGGATGAGACCTAGGGAGGAAGGCAGGTGTCGTAGCCCTGTGGCAGTAACGCTGGTCCCTTTGTGTGTGGTGGACAGCCCAGGGTGGCTTGTGACTCACTCAGAGTCACCCAGACTGGCCCATGTGCTGGGGGAACCACGAGGCACTTGTGACATCAGATGCGGTTCCCGTTGGCTGCATTAAATCAGAAGGAGCTGACTGCATTAATTATATATGAAAGTGGGGGAAATTGCTCTGAATTCATACGGCGAAGCCTCCTCTACCAGCTCAAAGCCACAGATTCTCAAACAAGTATGGCATTGGTAATTGTGGTAATGGGAAAATGAAGCTGTTAGCAACTTTGAACAATTTGGTCAAAAAAGACACAGGGATTTAAAAAAAGCTTCTGTAGAAAAACTGGAATATAAAGGGAACTACTCACAAGTATAAAAGAAAACATCTTTTCATATAAGCAAGGGTGTTGTGGTCCGGCACTACCTTTTCCTGGCCTTGTTCCTCCTACTTCCTCAGCTTCTAAGGTGCACACCTGGGAATAAAGTGAGCCTTTCCATGGCCAGAAGTCTCTTTTTTGCTCCTCATTAACTGCCACATCACTACGATGGCCCCAGATTTTCCCTCTGCCTTGAATTGAAATAACCACTGCCTGCATCATTCAACAACTGGCCTAAGTTCTCTGATAAAATGCAGCCAAAGGACCGGGGTCTTAAATTTTTTTTTAAGTACAAGTGAGGCAATGCTGTGTCAAAATAGTTTTAAAAATCTTGAGAATCTTTTGGCTGATTCCTCTCGGGCCTGGGGAGGATCATTAGTGGTTAAAACCAGCTTACACAAAAATTAATATATTTTTGCAGATAGATAGATAAAAAGTTATTCACAACTTCTTCATTGCTTTACTTAGGATGAATGAAGAACCAGTCTGAACAGCAACACAGTCACGTCTAGCCATCCCCCTGCCCTGCTCTTAAGACATTACCTGCCAATTTAATCCGTTTATAAATCATTCTCCCACTCATAGTTTTCTAAGAGAGCCCCCATATCTGGGCTGGCGGCTGCTGCCCTTTAACATCATCCAGCCCACCGGCCTGAACTGACTTACACTTCAGGTTCCTTGGCATTTTTGATAAAAGAGTTGAAATCTGGGGATGGTTCTGGCTGAACTTCAAAGCCCAGCTCTGTCTTTTTGGGCGCTCACCTTGTAGCACAGACACGCTGAAAATAAGCAGGTTCTTTTCAAAATGTCACCCTAATAAGATGGTCTTTCCCAAGCCCTGAGGCTGTTGTGTTTCCCTGAGGCGTGAGGGCTCCATCTGAAGGGGCTCGGGGAGGTGGGAGGGTGGGCAGGAGCAGTGGAGGGAAAGGGAATCCTTTTATTGCAATGCTCAAACTTTCCATCCAAGCACTGAAAGCTTCCCAACGCCTGCAGCACCCCATGAGATGCCAACGCTGGATCACACTGTACTGACTCAAACTGTTCCTCGAAGCCTTTGCAGCTTCCCAGCCCCCCCGTGCTGGGAGATGCCCATCCCATTGGGAACAGCCTTTCCCACCCCAGTCCCAGCCCGGCACTGGGAATGGCATGTCCCCCCCGACTTCATGACCACATCCCTCCTGGTTTAACATCACAGCCACCAACACTGGGGGAGGAAAACAGGGTAAGTGTGTTTAGGAAATAAGAAACAAGAAGAAGAAAGCTTTTTTCTTTGCATCTTGCAGTGCAGAAATTAATCCACATTGATGATGCTCAGCTTCTGGAGAGCTAATCCTGCCTCTGGCCCAGCAGGTACAACATGCAGTTTACAACCTCCCAGCGTGACAAGGTGTGAGCTGGCAGGTCTGTCACACCACAGGGCATTGTCACCGTGAGTCTTTGTCCATCCCTGGCCCTTGTCCCCATGATGGGGAGGACCTGGGCTGCCCACACTGCGCAGCCTCTGGCACTCCCTTGGCTTCTTCCCCAAGCAAGAACTATAAAAAAAAAAAAATAAAAAGGCAAAAAATATAGAGGAAAAGCAGAAACCAAACAAATTAAAAAAAAAGGGAGTAAACACAGCACTTGACTCCAGAGGCTTTTGCCTTGGGGAGCAGCTGTGTGTCACCAGCAGCACAGCAACCCCAACAATCAGCCCCTCTGTGCCCTCTGCCAGCTGCGGCCCAGCTGGGGACAAGGGTGGTGGGGAACAATGGCTGTGGGGACAATGGGGATTGTTTCGGGCAGCTCTGCTCCTTGGGAGGGGACAGCCTCATGCAGCCCTGGGAGGGAACCTGTCACAAGCTCCGAGCTGCCAAGGAAATGGCAGATTTGGGGTGCCCTTAAGAAGGGTGTGTGCCTGCTGGGGTGTTCAAGGGATGCTGAAAGTGGCAGTGAATATGTTGATTAAAAGGAGAACTGAGACCAAATGTAGGGTGAAGCGTGAGTGGCCTCTGCAGAGAACCCACCTCTCAGTGCTGAACTGGAGTTTGGGGGGTGCTGGGGGGCACACGATGGTGGAGCAGGGCCAGGCTGTGCAGGGAGCAGTGGATGCCCTGCAGAAACCCATAACTGCCCCATCGATGCCATCACCTACACATGAATGAACTCCCACAGAGGGACATAGAGGTCCTTTTGACCTGAACTCATCCCAAAGCTGCTGACTCCATCCAGGAGCCACTGATGCCACGTTACCCTTCCCCGCTTCATGCCATCAGGCAAACCATTTCAGCCTGGCAAATGGATGTGGGTAGTTTATCTATTAAACCTGGTTGATGGCATCTTTTTTCCCCTTCTCCCTTTTCCTATTTCATCCACCCCTTGGTGCTCTTCCCAGCCAGGACAGCGTTGGCCCCTGGTCTGCCAAAGCTCAGCCAGTGGCACAGTAAAGTCAGGGGCTGGCAAAAGGAACCAGCTCCTGGGCCAGCAGCGATTTGCTTTGGATCAAGGATGCCTTTTCCCTATGGGAGCCAGAGGAAAAGCAGGGGGATGCGTGTGTGTGTGCACACACTACAGGGCACAGGTTCCTCTGCCAGCATTGCTGGGCTGTGACTGCAACTGTTTATCTTGAAAGGCAGAGGGTTACAGTCTCCAAAGTTTCCAGGGAGAAAATACAGACCCTTCCTTTCAGCCGTGCACTGGAGGATGTGTAACCTCGATGAATTCCTTGGTTTTGTTTGGCTTGGGTACGGCCGCGCCGGGTAGCATCCCCGGCCAGAGGCTCTTCTGGCTTTGATCCGGGAGCTGGGTGAGCTTCTCGAGGGGTTATCAGCCGTCAAACCCCAGGAGTCTAGACTCACTCTTCCACCTGCTGTGCACATATTAACACAGCCTGACACACAGCTCGCTCTGTACACATCTGCATACACACCAGCTGGCCCCACCAAGGATGCGACGTGAGGCTCTTCAGCAGCTTTCCAAGGTAAGCAGCGAGAGTGAAGCCCCTGGTCACTGCAGCAGTGAGGGCTACCAGAACCAAAAGTCTCCTTCCCATCACCATCTGCAGAAAAACAGCCCTGTCCTGTGGGTTTTGCCCCTTCCCCCTGAGCTTTGCTGGGGGAGACTGCTGGGATGGGTGTCCCAGGGGCACAAAATGCCACTGGTGGGGGAAACACACACACACACACACACACACACACATATACACACCAGAATATCAGAGTGGAGAAAAACATGCTAAAGGGCAACCAGCCAGCTGCCCGGTGTTTTGGCTGGCATCTCCTATTCCTAGCAGCACACCCGTGGAGGGCAGGAATCCCAGGAGCAGCATTAGCCCAGTCACACCTCACATTACCTCCCTTCCCCTCAGCCACGTTACAGAAAACACAAGCAATTTGTCCCTCAGGTTCGCTCAACACCGGCCCTGGCACACAGCAAAACCCCACGGCGGCTCCCCATGGCCCACGGGGCTTTCAAGAGAAATGAATCATCTCGGAGCAAAACCAACCAAAAAACAAAATAAAACGCCCTGTTGGTAAAACGCAGGGAAAGGCACGACCGTGGGCCAGAGCCTGGAGAAAACAAGGTGACTTCAAAGCCCCCAGAGGTGCATCCAGCAGCCTGGAACCAGCTGGGCTCCGTGCAGTTGCTGGTGGCCCCAGTGTGTGACCAGAGGGACCTGTCCTCTCTGCAGCTGCTGGGAGGGAAGGATCAGTCCCCGTCAATCTCCATCCCTGGCTGCAAAGAGAGGTTTGGGTCGTCCCGCACCCCCCAGCAGTGTACCTACACAACACACACACATCACAGCCACCTGTGTTGTGGTGGCACACGAAATGAGTGGCCCCACATAAAACCACGGTGCCAGAAGCACCAGTCTGGGCACTGCATTTCAAGAGTTGTGCTGTGTTTCGTTTTACACAACAGCAAAGCTGAACAAATGCCACCTCACGTCCTCCTGCACCAGCATCTCCCATTTTGTGAGATGGGAGCCTCATCCCATCCCAGGAGCTCCCATCCCAGCTGGTGCCCGGGTGCTGGACGGGTGCGCAGAGCTGAGATGGGGCTCAGCACCTCCAAGGTAATGCAAAGTCCACCTTCATCTGCAGGTCACGGTCACCTCCTTCATCCCTACAACCAAACACCATGGCCACCAGCCACCTCTGCTGGGCAAAGGGATGGTAGCGGGCATTTAACACACATGGCTTCGTGGTGGCTCCATGACACAGTGGCCATAGCCCAGATCCCTCAGTGTCACTGTCCTCTCCATCAGAAAAAGGTAATTAGCTTAAAAATTAAGACTTCAGTCAACTTGCAACGCTTTGGTGATTGCTCCACAGGCTACTACATCAAGGCTTTCTGTGAGGTAGTAGCATCACAGCAGGACTTTGAGCAGGTACTGGAGGTCTTCTGAATGTGCAACAACATCCCGGCTCACAACAAATTAAGAGATATAACCAAAGACGAGGGGGGGGAAAGCAGTTCGGGTGAAACGATCAGAACTATTTGAGTAGGTGCAAATCAGGCAAATAGGTTTAGCTCAAGAAGAAAAACAGTCTCTGGCTGAATTTCCTCCACATGAGATCCTGTGCCTTTGTTTGGTTTCAAAACATTTTTGTTTTGAAATTCGCCTCCTGCTTGTTTGCTTTTACATTGAAGGGTTAAATAACCTGAAAAAAACCTAAACAAAACTATTTGCTTAGGGCTGACTAAACCAATTCATTCAACCCACACTGTTCCCTTTCCCCTCTTCAGGTTCATTGCTTTGCTTTAAAAAAAGAAAAAGCAATAGCTTTGAGCTGATCTGATTTTTGTTGGTGGTGTTTCTTGGTTTGGCGACCAGGCTGAGAAATCCATTACCCCCAGGGATCCCGGGCCAGCCTAACCCACATCTGACAGTAAAAGAAACCAGATTCTCCATGTCTTTTTTAGCCCCTGGCTTCCTTCTTGGGCTTTCCCACACGTCTCTGGCTCCCACCGGGGCCGGTGGCCGGGCTGGGTGTTGGGGAGGGAGAGGACCCTACACAAAGAGGCTGCACTTTCCCCTCCTCTCTGCGTGTCCAGCTCTTGGGGTCAGCGCCGGTTTCTGGACACAGCCCCTCATCTCAGCCACATCCCGTCATGGGGACAACCACCCGTGGTGAACTTTAAACCCTAGGAACGGCCAAGGGGTGGTGAGACGGAGGAAGAAACACCAAGGAGGCAGCGAAGATGGACTTAATATGAATCTTTAATGCACAGAACAAGCTGCTGGGAGCCTTGCCAACCAAGGCTGCACCCGGAGCTGCTCCGTCAACTCGGAGTGGTACAAAAGCCCACCTTGCCTGCAGCGTCCTCCTACCTGCCCGGCATCCCCCTCTGGGACCTTCACTGGTGTCACCGGCCACCCGTGCCACCTCCTCTTGTTGTCCTCGGCCACCACGGCACCGGGGCCCCTTGCCCCACGGCTCCTGCCCGGCGGCAGGGCAGGCAGGGAGAGGGCTACCCTGTGCCCAGCGGCTCCCCTCCACCTGGCCTTGACCGGGTATCTCCTTCCTCCCAGGGTTGTGGAGCGTGTAGTCCAGGAAATTCAGTAAGAAAAGATTAAAAAGGAGAGGCTTTTATGCTGAGTCAAATTAGGTAATTTCTTCTTTTTGTTTTTTTTCCCTCTTGAAAAAAAAAAAAAAAAGAAAGAAAAGAAATTAAAGTCCAACTTGCTGATTTCTCATTTCTCTGCCATCTGTGTGAGAAAGTCCTGTTTGGCCTCACTGTCCCCTTCCACCCCCTCCGAACACCACCCGACCCCGAACCCCACCAGCCACTCAGCACATCATGAGTTCTTGACTCCTTGGAGTCCCTTGGCCTCCCACAGCTCCAGGCCTGCACCTTCCCTCACCGCCCCTTGGACTCCCCGTAGGTGTTGCGCAGCATGGAGACCATCTTCTCCTCGCACGTTACTTTGGTGTCCTTTAGGATGCTGTACCAGACCATGCCGGGCGGCCGGACTTCTTCGCTGCGGCAGAACAAGTAGGGCATGGTCTCGGTGCGGCTCTGGATGTAGGCACTGCGTAGCAGGGTCGAGCAGTGACTGCTGACCTTCTCCAGCCTCCGCAGGATCAAGTGTGCCTTCCTGGAGGGGACAGACAGAGATGGAGACAGAGCAGGATGGGCAATGCAAAGAGGAGACTGGGAACCAAGAGTCTGGTGTTCTACCACCAGCTCTGTCTTGTGACAAGAATGGACAAGACCTGTTGCCTAAGATGATGTCTTTCCTGTTTCAGGTGGAGAGAAGCTCTGTTTTGCCCAAGAGTGCTGGGTATATCTACTATTTTGCAGCACTAGGTCAATAGGGCTGGGGGGACCCAAAACACCATCCAAACCCACCCAAAATGCCAGGTGGACCTGCTCTGGCAGGGGGCGTTGGACTAGATCATCTCCAGAGGTCCCTTCCAACCCCTATCATTATGTGATTTCAGGTCTGACCCATTTGAGCAGCTCAGGTGCCCTGAGGACACTGCCTGTCCACTGGTTAGATGGTCACCACCACCACCCCGTGCTCCTGGCAGGCTCCAGCACATATGCTGCCCCCTGCTCCATGCACCCTGGTGAGCACCCCAGCACCTTATTGGTCCCAACTGCTGAGCCCAGCAATCCCTTTCCTGTTTTCCCAAGTCTCCAGGAGGCAAATGGCCCAAAAGGACTGACACTCAGAAGAGCGAAGAATAAAAGCACAACACATTAAGACAAAACAAAATAAACCCATAAGAAACCAAGAATCCCCTCATGGGAGTCTGTAAAGTGCTAAATCAAACAAAGGGAGGGGAAGAGGTTTTACTTCAGTGGTCTGGAAGTCTCAAGATCACAGATTATTTCCTCTCTCTCTGGTGCCACAGGAAAGCTCTGGATTCGGGGTGAGGGGATTTCACAGTTCCTGCAGGAATGTAAATTCCCGATAATGATATGT
>BJBW01000328.1:29539-48976 GCA_004320125.1 Scolopax mira | reverse complement strand
GGGGCTTCATTCTGCTCCCTGCCCCTAACTGCTGGCTCAAGGGCCTGGGTACTCTGGGGACACCCTCCTCTACTGCTAAAGACTGAGGAAAAGAAGGCATTCAGTCCTCAGCCTTCTCCTCATCCTCTGTCACTTTCCAAAGGACATAAACTTTCCTTTTTTTCCTGAGCTGTGTCCCTATCTCTTTTTTCAGCCAGGCCAGTCTCTTTCCCCAATGGCTCACTTTCCTGCGCACAGGGACAGCCTGCTCCTGTGCTTTTAAGACTTTCTCCTATTCTCAAAGAATTGGAATTCTCAAAGACTATGCAAGTTGATTGCTTAATTTTGATCTTCAGTTCAAAGAGTTTTGCAATTCATATCTAGCTGTATTTACCTAATCTAGATTAAGTTAGATCTATTACCTTTCATCTGCTTTGCAAGGTGTGGGTCTATAAAATATTGTTTACATTGATGATGAGAAATGATAATTGACTGGTCTTTTTGTCATTGGGATTTTTCTTTTCTTCCCCAGCAGCATGGGCAGAGTTGAGGTTTTTTTTCTTTTTTATTTTCTTTCATACATTTAATTACTCTGTACTTTGGTTTCCTTTAATAAGCATTTAGACTTGAAGTCTATAAAGATAAGGGACCTGCCCTTTTGCATTTTTAAAAAACATTGGTACATTTGTTTATTGGTTACATATAAATGAGAGTTTTTTTAAAGTGAAACCCAGTGCTTTATAATGTTACTGGGTCATCAGAACCGAAGCATTTGTTATTCCTCACGGAGACTTCTGTAACTGAAGCTTTTAATTATACTATCAAACAACAAAGCACCTTTAATGCAATTTCCTTAGATTCCAGTGAGAAGCTAACCTAAATGTTCTGAAGTAAAGAGTTATCTTTCTTTCATTTCAGCTACAAACCTCTTAGTTGTTGAAGTTCTTTTACAATCAATACCAATGATTCACCTGGATATTTAGCCTACTCAGCTGAATGAGCAACTTTCTTTTACCTGAGGCCTTTATATTAAAGATCAGTTGTTCTGGGTCACCAAATAGATGTTGTCTTAAATGCTTGCTGCTACCTTGTTTTGTGCTTCATGTTGTCTTTTCTAATAAAGAAAATAAATATTCCTCTTCCCAATTCTGATATTACTTAACACCATGTCCAGCTTTGTGTTAATATTAAAAACTTTAGCTGTTTCTTAGCCTACAAAAAAAGCTTACTTACTTACGTGGTAGGCATGTTGCTGGAGAGTTCTTGGCATGCTCTAAATAGGCCAATTTAGACCCAACAAACTGTGGGACATGAATATTCCTCATGCATTCCTAGTGTGAATAATCAAGGCTGTTCTTTGTTTCTCTTTCAATAAAAAACAGAATGGTAGTGCTCTAGCATTTTATTTCCTGGGCCCTGGAATGCTGTCCAATGTGCATCATAATTGTTTTTCAATTGTTCTACCTGAAGAAAATTATGATTAAGCTATAATTAGGAATCTCTTAATTATACAACTTACAATATACAATTATACAAGAATCTCTTAATTATACAACTCTCTGGGAAAATTATGTGAGAAGGTAATAGACTGAATAATGCTGATCTAAAGTTAAGTGATGAATGAGATGGGATATGACATACATAGAAACCAGAAAAGATGATTATAGCAGAATCTTTGTCCCAGAATTGATAGGGTAAAATACAGATAAGATGATGATTTTCTTCCTTAACCCTGTTTAACTGGGGAAAACAGACTGAAAAGAACTGATGGATGCAATTTGAGTAAACAGATAAGGCAATTACCCAAAGGGCTGTGCTGTTGTAACAGACTTAGAGATAAGCAATATTCTTATTAAATTAAGTGTAAGGAAGGACTGTGACTGTTTGGGGCTTTATATTTGTAAAGAAATTGCTAATTAACATAAAACATTTTGCTCTTACTGTACAAGTTTAGGATTTAATAACTTGGGGGCTAATTAGCCAATTTATATGGTGTTTTTATATAGATGCACATGCCTAAATTCTGGCTTATGTTGTGTAATTAAATGAAGTTACTGTTTGGGACAGTGACTATAGACTCCTCAGTGTCATAATTTCACCGCTTTTTAGCTCTGTCAGGCCCATGGGCAACGTCCAAATAGGCAGGTTTCAGTGGACTTCTTCGTAGGAAAGTAACTTAAATGGAAGGAGAAAATGGGTCTCAGAAAAACAGGCAATAGCTTGGCTGGTTAGATAGTGGGGTAGAGCTCCAAAAATCTCAATTTTTAGAACAGTTTGTGAAGCAAGGAAGTATGAAACATGGTCTTTGGCAAGGGAGAAGCATTTGTTTAGCTGTGAGACAACTTCCATTTCAGAGTTAACTGGCCTAGAGTAAAAGAGGATGGAAGAGAGAAACTCAGCATTTTTAAAGGAATCCAAGAAGCTCTCTATTATCTTAAAGCTTTCTGACCTATTGGGAAGGAATGGTTACAGGTACCAGCTAAGGGCAATAAATACTGTCATAGTTAGTGTCATGAGGTGACAAACTGCTCAACTTATGTTGTTTAAATCAAATGAGAATTGCTTATTGATTTATTAACATCATGTAATTATTTGGTAATCTGTGAGCATCAGCAGGTCAGCATCAGCAATACAATACAAACCACAACACCAGACATTACAAAATATCTAAACATACTTATTTTATCCTCAAAAATAGTAATTCTCCAAAGTCCTAATCCCATCACCATAGGGCCTGTGGATCATGAGATTGTTCCTACTCCTAACTGATCAGGTTCCCCTACTTCCACACACCTTCTGGGAGAGGTGCATGTGCTCCATCTCTGTGTGCATCCATGTAACCTTCCACATCTTTCTGACCACATACTGCTGAGAACTCCCCCTAAGAGGTCACACAGACCTACTTGAGGTGGCATACCCTTCTTGCTGCATTCTGTACCCTCACCCCACTAAGTGGTACAGGCCACATCTCTGACAAGGAGGCTGCTCCATCAGGTCTAGACCAGTGAGGGGCCTTCTGGCTGTGCCAAATCCACTTTGACTGCTGCTCTGTTACCAAGGTCTTTTCCTTCAATCACAATTAAAAAAAAAATTCTCCAGGATGATTTCTCTTTATTAAAAGTCTTTTGGTAATCTCTTGGTTAGAGTTTGGTCTGGCTGATGGTGGTCTCATGCAAGCTTTGTCTTTCCTAAGTGCCTCATACTGTTACCAGGTTTTCTGCAAATGTTTTGTAACAGATTTGGGTAGGCCATTAGTATTCACTCTTGACACACACACGTCAGCTGTCACTATCAAGATCAAGTTATCAAGAGGGGCCTTGTGAATTCCTCACACTTAGTTTCCAAAGTCTTGCATGAAATTAGAAGGTGACCCACTGTATACAAGTTGTTCTATTTTTTGACAGGAGACTGTAGGTAAAAATAATACATTGAACCAAATGATACATCTGCTATCACAACATCAATCTGACATTGTTTTAGACACATTATCCTTCCTGTTTTTTCGTGAATTTTCTGGGGTTTTTTCGATGTGGTTCTGCCTCATATAGAGACTTTTTTTCTGTGTGTTGTGCACGAGGTGCATAAGGTGCACAACACATAGTAAAGTGCACCAGACTGTTGAGTTTAAACCAGGACACAGACAAATCCCCCCACAGGGAAAGGATTTTTTTAAGTTCAGGGCATGTGTAGGAGAGGTCAGAATTGATGCCTCTTGTGTCTGGGTGAAAGTTTTAATCTTCACAAAGGTATAATCAACTGCCTGTTTTGCCTCAGAGGCCAAGGGAAGAGCAATGCTGCAGCCTATTTAGAATGAAGTAGAGTCAAAGAGAATGAGCTAACAAAATCGAGATTTTCCAGAAACCTAGGAGGCTTCATTTGAGACCAAGGCATTTATTTTTATATATAGAAAGACAGTGGATGTTAAAATATCTAATTTAAGTCTTTCCATGCACTACCATGTTCTCGCAATTTAATCTTCCCTTCACTAATGCATATGAATTCTGCACCTTAAGAGCACATGAAGAACCAATGATTGTAATCTTAAATATTTCTCTTGTACTGTTGCTTTTTTTTTCCTTAAGATCACTATGACTATATATTCCTTAAGATCACTATGACTATGACTATATATTCCTTCTGAATAAGGATAGACATGTGGATGTTACATATCTTCTTAGTTTTTATTGTCCTTGAAAATGTTACTGCTGATATCTTAGATTATAAACATTCCACATTTCAGTATTTCTAAGCGAATTTTATGCTTTTTGATACAATTAAATATTGCCATGATGATGCAAAAATAATAACGTCTCTGATTCAACATTCATTACTGATGCACAATCTGTGGAGGAACAAACACAGGATGCATTTTGTTAAGGTTCAGCTGATGCTATTTTTGATTCTTTTCCACTATCATAATCAAAGATGGTGATTTATATTGACTCACACTGCAACCATCTGAAGAATGTTGCAAGAAGAGGTTCTCAGACCTCTATGTAACAGTATATTTTTTGTCATAATCCAAAAAAAGTCAACTGTGGTGGTTCCAGAATCTATGCAAAATCTAAATGCAACAATTTCTCAAATAACCCACCCCCCCATTCTTAAATAAGGAATGTTTTTTCCTGATATCCAGTCATAACTTTCTGATAGTGCTTTTCAAAATCTGAAGTTATGCAACTAGAGTATTTAGAAATACCGTGTATAGAATTATTTGTTATAGTTCACTGCATACTTATACTATTTGCCTTCTCAGGTATTGTGGTATGATCTTCATCCTGGGTATATGAATTTGGTACCTCTGAAGCAAATGATTTTAGTAAAATTATTACTACAAGAAGGAGAGTTGTTTTGTTTTATTAACTCCTTGTCTTAGGATCGGAATCTAATTCACTACAATCGTTTGCAGAAACTGAATCAAATGAATGACTTTTATTCACAAAAAGATTTCATTCATATATTCTTGAACAGATTAAAACACTCCTGAAAGTTATTTTCAGAACTTAGTTTCAGTAGTGCAAAGTACTTTAAATTTTTAATTATATCTGAGAACTAGTGAAGAATTTAGACACTTAGATGTGAGGTGACATCTATGAAGGTTTTTTAATGTATTTTGGCAAATAAGTTATTAATTCTATATTCTTGCATTAATGATATTAAATTGGAGAGGGAACTTCCTCTGAAATGTCTATCAACACTCAGAAAACATGAAGTTCTTTAGATAATATCCTACAATTGATACTTATTCCTGAAGAGACTCAAGTAACTTCTTTAGTTACAAGAATCATTTAAATCTGATTCTTGTCCTTGAAAATAGTAAGCTGTCTTTTCATGTGCATCAGGTGTATCATCCTTTCCGATACAGTATTTAATGCTATCCAAAAATGCTGCTTGTAGAGACACTTGAGATTTCACTAGAGATTTAAAATGAAGTGCACTAACACTGTAAGGTGTTAGCTTGTGTTCTTAGCAATAAATTTAATATCCCTACAAATTTTAGAAATTTCAAAATTTCCAATTTTTGAAATTGGAAATGTAATGAAAATGCATTAAAAATATTAAATGTTTTGGATAGTCCAATTTTAAAAAGAAACAAAAAACCCATCACCACTAGATGGTTAAAAAGTTCAGTGTCCTCACTCTTTGGAATAAAATTATAAGCTAGATCATATCATCTATGGCTTGATTTCTGTTGGGTTTCTGTGCTACATCCCAGAAGTCCTGTCACCTTGGTACATTTTTGGTGATGTAACCTGGATTAGGAATGGGAGAGAAGCAGCATATTATGGGATAATATGACAGCATGGGTCTTGTTTAGAGGTTCATAGGAAGAGCAACCTTATTTGCTGCACGTGGTTACCCTGAGACCTCCATCTGCTGTTCTCTGTTGCTGTCACCATTTACTGGCTGCACTACTTTCTATATCCATCTCTGTCTTTTCCAGCAGAATTACTTAGTGAAAATTGTCTTGCAACCCACTGCATCCTATTATATCAGATAAATACAAGTCAGGCTCTGAGATATCTAGTCACCACTAGCTACATGCTTGTAGGCGCTCTCTCTGTTGCTGATAACTGTTTACTGTTTACTGCTGATGACTGACCTTGCTGCCCATATAGAAAATGAGCCTGCAAACACAGCCTGGAGTATAGCCAGAGGGCATCCTATAAGGGGCATGAAGCTTTGTGTGCCTGTTGGTGGTGTAGTGTACAGGGAGTCACTTCAAAGCAGGCTGCCACATGGACAGGAGGCACGCTGTGATCACAGCTGCTCTGAGGACTGCTCACTAGAAAAAATGCAGGCATGACCAGTAAGAGTTGGCATTCTCCGCTCTAGAACAAAAGTTTCTTTCTCCCTATGGGCAATGTTTTCTGCTCCCCTCCACACCCCCCACCCCAGCACCTTCTCCCATTACCTGTAGTTATGAAGAATTTCTGTCATCTGCAAACATTTAAAATTTTGATTTTAAGGTATCATGGGGGAGAGTTTCAAAACAATGTACATGCCCAGCTAGCACTGAATCTTTAGACACATGAAAACCTCTAAAAATCTGGTCCTTGGGCACTTTCAATAGAAAATTAGTTACTTTTCTGCAGATATATATTGTGTGTATATATATATATATATATATTTAAAGAATATATTTGAATATATATTCTTGGGTAATAATCCCTAATGCTCATTGACAAAAGGTAGTTTCCTTAATTAATGTAGCATGTCTGGCATTGTTCCAACGAAAATGTTGGCTAGATGCTACGCTGGCTAAAGATATAGTGAATGAATAGCTTCAGGCAGGCAGTACCAACTGGGTAGAGCTTCTCCTCAGACTGAGAAGGTGCTTTGGGAATGCTTTGATGGGAAAGGTAGGAGTAAAAAGCAGCAGCTGTTCCCAGTTTGTGGGAAAAAAAAAGTACTAAATAAAGAGAAAAGATATTGGTTAATTAAGCAAATTTTGTGTGTAGTTCCATATATTTTGCCCAAATTTTATACCTTGCACTAGGTGTTACTTCAATCAAAGTGGCACTAAGAAAATGTGTAAAAAGACAAGCAAATGAATTAATGCAGCAGCAACTGTGATCAAGTTTTACCAAAGCTGGAGTTAAGTTGCAATTTCTTAAGATACTTGACATATATATTGTTAAATTTGATTTTGAAATCCACCTCCATAAATTGAGGGATCTGCCTTTGCAAGACCTTTTTCATTATTGTTCAGGTAGACATTGTTGCTGCTCTTGGGACTATTTCCCTGGGAAAAAGGAGCTAGAAAGAATCCATATGGTAAAACAGATTAAGAAAAACAATTTTTCAGTGCTCAGCTTTTCAAGAAGTTTGTTTCTGGGATAACTTTAAACTTCATATGTGTTGAGAACTCTCAGCCCTGGGTTGCACCCTAAGCTGAAGTAGTGCCTCCTGTGTGTAGATTTATAGGTGAAGAGGCCTCAGCACCTGTACTTTAAATGTACAGATCCATTCTAAATGCATTGAATTACTTGTTAATGTAGACATAGGTAGATATTTTCTCCTCCATTTGGTATACCAAGTAGCACACTAGTATCTGAACATACCATAATGTTTCATGTATTTTTTCTCCTGTACACAAATATGCAGTGATTAAATAGAAAACTGATAACAAGTTAAAGTGGAAATATTTATGTGCGTGTATATATATCATTACACGTATATACACACATATATATCTAGAGTGATATTAAAGGCTGTAATCTACCTTAGTAGGCTGAACAATGTTAGAGCCTTTCTGATGTTGCAGCCACCTGGCAGAAAGCCTGCCTCTGAATCCTTTTAAACTGCTGACATCTGAAATGCAAAGTTTGCCCCTAAACTGGCTATTTACACGGACAAAAGGCCTTTCCCAACTCCTGTGCCTGAAAGTTATTTAGGATAGCAACAGGGCCCCTTATGACAACTTAGTACTAGAAATGTCTGGATTTCAGTATCTAGGAACATTCCCTGGCACTTTAATTTACTAGTATGCATATTGCCAAAGAAATGGATGAGTTACTCAACTTGAGTGTACTCATAGTCATGTGGGAAGCATGTGACCATGTACTTAACACTATGCTGTATGGCATCTCCAAATAGCAGGCAATTCATCCTTTCTGTTAATTAACATTTCTGGTACTAGAGCACACCTCTCTTCTGTGTATATGTGAATACACATTTTAAAAAGGAGGGATAAAGCATTAGCTATCTGTGGTGCATGCTTTACTTTAGCTTGTTCAGCAGCAAATGGGATAAAAATTCTTCACCCCTGCATATCTTCACATTAGCAAATTAAGAGGAAGAAATGGGTAGGTAATGAAAAATGCTTGGTTGGAAATGTTCAGAAATGGAGTTCAGTAACACATGTAATAGCATTAGGTAGTCATAGGTTTATGGAATATATTGATTAGCTAATGGCAATAAAAAGAAAAGATCAGGATGTTGCAGTCAGTCTGTGATATCTGAGCCAGAGACACTGATTCATCACTGATTTGTGCGATCCTGATAAGGAGCACATGGAACACTAATAAATCCACAGGTAGGAAAAAGTCCTCATGTGCTGACACTGATTTTATCACTTTCTTTTTATGGAAATATATATTAGAGAAACCAAAAGTTTTGCCCAAGAAGACTAGCTGTGTGAAACAAGGGGATGAGTCAGATATGGTTCTGCATTGTAAGTACTAGAAATTCTGAAATAAAGTTTCTACTTGTCTAAATTTTAAAAACAAAAACCAGCAACTATTTGTGGGTACTCAGGGCAGAGTTAAACATTTCATGGCAAACCACTTTATCCTATAGAAGAAAGCTGTGATTTGTGGCATTGAAAGTTACCGATTTTCTGGCTATTTTGTTAATTTTTTTTACAAGACTCATTCTTCTGATTTATGTTTTATTCCTGTGGGACTTATTTGACACAATATGCCCCAGGGGTCAGTACTGGGTCCAGTCCTCTTCAATATATTCATCAATGACCTGGACGAAGGGATGCAATGTACCGTCAGCAAGTTCGCTGATGACACAAAACTAGGGGGGGTGACTGACACTCCAGAAGGCTGTTCCAACATACAGCGAGACCTGGACAGGCTGAAGAGATGGGCCAAGAGAAACCTAATAAAATTTAACAAGGGCAAGTGTAGGGTGCTGCACCTGGGGAGAAATAACCCCAAGCATCAGTACAGGTTGGGGGCTGACCTGCTGGAGAGCAGCTCTGAGGAAAAATACCTGAAAGTTCTGGTGGGCAAGAGGATGACCATGAGCCAGGGATGTGCCCTTGTGTCCAAGAAGGCCAATGACATCCTGGGGTGCATCAAGAAGAGCGTGGCCAGCAGGTTGAGGGAAGTCATCCTGCCCCTCTACTCTGCTCTGGTGAGGCCCCATCTGGAGATCTATGTCCAGTTCTGGGCTCCCCAATTCAAGAAGGACAGGGAACTTCTGTAGAGGGTACAGCAAAGGGCCACAAAAATGATTAAGGGCCTGGAGCATCTCTCCAATTAGGAAAGGCTGAGGGACTTGGGTCTTTTTAGCCTAGAGAAGAGAAGGCTGAGGGGGATCTGATTGATGCTTATAAATACTTAAAGGGAGGGTGTCAGGAGGATGGGCTGGTCTTTTCCAGTGGTGCCCAGTGACAGGACAAGAGGATATGGGCACAAACTTGAGTATAAGAAGTTCCACCTAAACATAAGGAGGAACTTATTTCCTGTGATAGTGGAGGAGCAGTGGAACAGGCTGCCCAGGGAGGTGGTGGAATCTCCTTCCTTGGAGACGTTCAAAACTTGCCTGGACAAGTTCCTGTACAATGTGCTCTAGATAGACGCGCTCCAGCAGGGGGGTTGGACTAGATGATCTCCAGAGGTCCCTTCCAACCCCATATGATTCTATGAGTCTCTATATACATAGAGACTTACACTATATCATCATGAAGGCATTCAGGGACATGTCTTAAGAGGTTAATAGGCAATAAACTGAAATAGGGGTGGCTGACCTTTCTGACCTTGCAGGTTGCTCATCAGAACCTTTCTATGCTTGAGAGACCTGAGAGTCATACCACGTCTTGGACTGATGACGAAAAATGGGGCTTTCAGGATAGTTCATAGGAGGATCGTGCTAATGGTTCCTTCGACTGTCTCAGCTTCTAGAATATGCCAGGAATGGCTTTTGCAGGACTTGCTGACTTGTTTTCTCTGTAGGTAGGGAACTGTATTCCCACCATGGCCTCACTGCTAGCTGGCTCATTAGCCACTATACAGAAGTGTCACGGCTTGAGAATAAAGTGAAAGTCAAAGGATTACTGTAGTATAAGAGAACTTCCTGATTTCATACTTGAAACATTAGGTGAAGTTCCAGTATTTTGCTGTATTTTTCCTGTTCATAACTTTATACTTCAATATGCATTTCACCCTATGGAAAATTCAAAATTACAAGCTACTCTGAACTCTAATTTTGAAGGCTAACCATACAGTGGACAACTTCATCCATTGGCTTTGTTAAATAAAAACAAAATGTGGGCTCAGAGGCTGATTCCTATAGTCGATGTGGAGGCAGGGAAAAGCTTGATTTGTATTCTCCTTTGACCTACAGAAAAGACAGTGACATTATCTGTGATGTGAAAAAGCTACTACCCTACTTCTGCTGCCAAAGTGCTCTTGCAATCACAGATGAACAGAAAAAAAGCATCCTTATTTAGCTAAGCTGTATGTAAAAGCTGCATAACTTGCTGTGGGCATTTCAGAACTCCTTTGGAAATAACTCTTAAAGATACAGAAAAGTGATTTTAAATATGGTTTATGTAAGGAACCTTTATTGCCTCTTATACTTAACGTTTCTATCAGGAAACTAGACTATTTGTGTTTCTGTCCTCTAGAAAACTAATCCTGTCTTCATTATCTGAGCCATCAGTCCACAGACAAAGGGGAGAAACAAGAAACAAGTGACTACACTGACACCCAAATCTTTCCTATTTAATCTTGACAGGGTTTCATTTATACAATAGTATAGTTTTCCCTTGCAGCTATTGCCTCCTGTTACTCTTTATGGTAATTGAAGCTGCGCCCAAAAGACCTTAGAGGCTTGTATCTTCTCCTCACATGAGTGACACTTCAGTGATAAACTTGAACTTAAAGTTACTGAGGCGTAACTGAGGGTTCATTTGATAGCTAGTGGTTTCCAGCAGCACTGCAGGGCTTCAGGGGCTCAGCGTGAGCGAGATTGTTAATGTCCTGTGAGGGAAAACAATAACACATTTCATTAATGCGTTCATGTGTGAAGCATCCATTAGTGCACTGGAGGTATTAATGACGTTATGCTTTAAACTGATATGTGGGGCATGACAGGAATTGCAAGGTCTGATGAGAACAGATGACAAGATAAGCAAATATTTGAATGGCTTCATTTGCCTGCAGGTCAAACCATGATGCAGGGGAACTGAGAAAGCTAAAACCTGGGAGAGATTGGTGTTTTCCTAGCACGGACTGAACGTCAGGAAAGCCCAAGAAAGATCGTTTACTAAGTAAATAGAACGGTCAGTTAGAGCAATAAATATGTAAAAGGTACAAACTTAATTATTACTGAGCCTCAGTTGGTAATTCTAATTTAATTTGAGTTAAATTGTTAAAGCTACATCACAATCCAAGGTATAGATATGCAGACAAACATTTTGCTTGTATGAATATTCTTTTTATATTTCAGTTAATTTCCCTTTTTCTGCATTCTGTGAGGGTTTAAAATATATAGCCAAATAAGTCGTTGACTAAATCAACAAGATTATTGCACTCTGAGAACAGAATTTTGCCATGGGATTTTAATGAACTAGATTGTCTGCAGGTCAACAGAAGGCATTAGAGGTGATAAGATTATTTTTCTTCTCTGATTGTCATGCAGTTGTTTATTTTAACAGGTTCAAATTAGTTGTAAATTCGGAGAAAAAGGCCTGTTTCCCTGTTTTGGACCACTGTTGGACTTGACTTCTACCAGAGTCTTAGAGTGCAAAGGATTTGACAGCTGCAACTCAGCCGTTAGATGACAGTAGTGCACATCTCAATGCCATCCAGCATAATTTAACATGAATGATCTGACATGCTTGGCAGCTCCTTGAAGAAGGGGGAGAAGGGGGAGGAAAAGGCCACTCTTTTGCTAGCTCCGATATAGAATGATTTTGTACAACCAGACTTTTCAGAAAGAGTGACACTCACTAGCTGGCTAATGCAATGAGATTTTGCGTTACGAATATTGGGTTAGTGCTGCTCTGCAAACCTAAAACTAACAGCTTTTGTGTTGTCAGTCCTTTAGGACTGCACATTTCACCAAAGTATCTTCTAATACATGAACACTTCTCCACACCTCACTATCCCCTGAGTTCCATCTTTTACTACAATGTGGTGATTTTCTCTCCAGGCCTTTGTCCTTGTACATTAATCAGTGTTGTAATAACTGAAAAATTAAGCAAACATTTCTGACACTTCTTCACACAGAAATTCAGGGAGGGTTTCTCAGAAATTTCCGTTACAACTGTTGTCAGAAATATACCTTAGCTGAGCTGAAATTATCAAATTATCCATTCATAGATTTTCCTTGAAGATACATTTTTGGGAGAGTTGAATACAAATCCCTCAATCAGTTGGAATCATCAGGAGGTGGGAAAGCATACTTTTGGCTGCATAGTTGCCAACAGGTAAAGATACTGCTAAGGGTAGTGTGTGTTTTCCTTTTTAATAAGCTGCAGATATATGTATTTGCTTGTTTTTATGCTTGTCTTCGTAGCAGGCTGTCTATGAGAGAGCGTGCCAAGGATGGCGCACTAACTCTTTCCCATTGGCTAGTCAAACTTGCACCCTTTTTTCTTTCTTGACCATCCATCCTTCCAATATGCTTACATTATGTTTTCTCCTCAAAATGCAGGCTCCTTTGACCAGAAGGAATGGGAAATGGCTGACTGGTATAGTGGATGAGGAAGGGAGTCAGGGTTTTGCTGCAGGGAGTGGATACTGGTCTAGTCTTACTTAGGTACTCCTGCAATAGGACAGGTGGGAGGGAGCTGTGAGGATGGCCCTGCAGACTGATACCTGCTAACTGGTATTTTATTTGCTTTATAAATGCTTTGCATTTATATGCTAAACTGGTTATCAATGTTCTCCTAAGCAATGCATCGATTTGATCTTTGAGTTCTGTCTGCCCTTATGCCTGTTTTCAATTTTGCCTCTAAACATCAACATTTTTCCTATCTTAAGATAGGCACTACTGATTAGAAATTGCCAACTAGAAAAAAAAGCCTTTTAGTTTTAGGCCCACTGAGGATATTTGCTTAATATATTCACATCTGCTTTCAAGGTTCCCTGCATGTCATGGCCTAAGCTTACCACACAGCTTATTTTCATATGATTTCCAGTCTGCTCTAGAAATAGAAATGATTTTGATAAACACTTGAACTTTTGAATGCTTATTTGAACTGAGCCTCCAAGCCTTTAGTGACTTTCCTGTTGCTAAAGCTGGACTAGTGTCTCTGATGTTGATGATGAGGGGTAGCGTATGATGTTGATGCTGAATCTTAAATAGTGAAGACAAGAGTAAGATAAAAGGAGGACTTTGAGCATGAATTATTCCATGGCAACAAAATGACACTATAATATTTTTTTATAGAAAATTTGACCTTTATGACTAAGACATGTCTAGAGGTAAATGACAAAATGCCAGGCCTGCCCTTTGCTTTTCATGTTGAAAATGACTGACCAATATTTCTTCCCATAGCATGCCTTACCTAAAACAAGGAGAAGGCCATAAACCTGTATGGAAAGTAGGTCTATAAATTGGAGTTCTTACAAGCATGCAAACTGTACTTCACAGTTTATACACAAAGGGACCTGATTTACACAACACAAACCCAAGAGTTTTTGAAACAAGATTGATGCACAGAATTCTTTGAAGGGTGTCTAATGTCAGATCAATGAGTTCAGCCTGGGAGATATAAGCTTGTGTTTCAAGACAATAATGAGGTAAAATATATCCTTTTTATGAGGTGGTATCCATGCTGCATTCCATGTTTTTGATCTCTTAATGTGCTAGTACTCCTCTGCTTAAAGTACTCTTTCAGAGGTGAAATTGGATTTAGGAACAAGATTTTCAGGGGCAAAAGTGGTTATATTGAGTGAGAAGCTTGAGTCTTGGGACTCTACTTGTGAGAAATGAGTTAATAGCATGAGTTTCTGGCTTAATTACATTAAATTTTTTTTTCCCAGTAGTCATAAACATTCAGGAGAGCCTTTTTTTTTTAAACTGTAAGAATATGTGACATCTATTTTCTAGTCGTTGCTATTACACCTGTAAAGTCAAACCTAAATCTTCACAGAATGACTCTCGGGGTTTTTTTTATTGTGAAAAGCTGTGGTTTCTTGGAGTGAGAGACTCATGGCACACTGGATACTTGGAACGGAAGGTGCTAAGCATGTGCAACCATTCAGCTGAGTCCACTTGCTCTTCTTGGTAGAGTGCTTTAAAGCCAACTGTTAAGAAGCACATGGATATATTCTCCCCATCACCCTATATTTATTAGAAATCTATTATTAGAGCCCCTATAAGGAAGTGAGAGAGTTATATCACAAATCCCAGGGTGTTTTGTGGTTTTTTTTTGAGTGGGTTTTTTTTTTTGTTTGTGTGGGGTTTTTGTTTTGGTATGGTTTTGGTTGTTTCATTTGTTTTTTTAAGTTGGGTTGTGGATTTGTATTTATTTTTTTTTTAATGGAAGATAAGATTTAGGAATGTTTGGTTTCCTTCTCAGTGTACTACAGTGACTTTCAAACACCTTGTGAAATTGTGACTATATGTTGTAAAACTCGATTTGGGAAACTGCTCACAGGGAGACTCTGAAAATAAAGTGTAACTCCAAAAACGTGGCTCTTCCACAAGCAGTTTTTATGGTCTTTTTGCACACTGTTCATAATTTGAGTGTCACTTTTATTAGAGCAGGCAAATTTGTGTTGTCTTCTATGACTATTAAAGTTCATGAGCTGCTGCAGGCATCTTCTCAGAGAACTTTTGGAAATTGTTAAAGAAATACTGGAAGGAATCTAACTGAGTAGTAGACAATCTACAATTGTAAATTTTTTCCACACAACTGAGCACTAGGAATCATGCTGTTTTATTATCTGGTATACAATTTTATATAAACAACTGCTGATTTGCAATTAGTAACCAGAGAGAGTTTGTCACAATTTGACTAATTTGTATTTCACTGATTATCATCCACAAATGATGATCTTTATTTGCTGACAAAAAGATTTAAATGAAGTGATTTTTCCCTAATGCTGCAATGTCACATTCTAATCAATGACCATACCTTGAAAGTCTTATAACAAATGAAAACTAAACTAACATTAAATTGATAGTCCACCTATAATTCTAAGCCTTTAGGATATTTTATACATTCATACATATGCTAGTTCATAGGAAAATAATAAAATACCCACCACTTTATAGTGGTGGGACTGAAGCAGGCTGTCTACATCCTAAATCAAGTAGAAGACATGAATACAGAGAAGAGAGGATTTGTTAAAACTCATTTTGAAGTAACACAGGGCACGTTCTTTTTTTTAAAAAAAATAATCATATCTCCTTGATTCTTCTCAGTGCAGTGTAATGTTTGAATAGTAGAAATGGCATCTATAAGAGCTGGGATGACAAGGACTTTTTATGCACTGCAAGCAACATGTGAGATCGGTATTTCAATGACTTCATTAGAAAATGCATGAATGATGTATGAGAATCAAACCTAGCTTTAGGAGTTTGGTCTGCTAGAGATTTTGGAAAATGAACACAAGAGAAAGGAGAAGAATGCAGTGGTTAAGCAGCCTGGCTCTTTTTGTTTTGGGTGAGTTTAGTGAGAGAAAGCATCTGAAATTTAGTCAAAGACTATGAAGATACCAAATTTAAAGCTGGCAGAAGGAGAAACAGCTGAGGAAGAAGGCAAGCGGAAGGGTCAGATGAACAAGCAAGCAAATAATTGTTTAACAGACAGAATTTAATAGCTTCAAGTTTTAAAAAACTGCTGGATTTTCCTGTTGTATTATCTGGTGTCTTTCACATAACTCATCTGACAATAAAATGGCAGTGTTTCTCAATATTTTTCTCAGATACTTTCTAGGAAAAACTAGCAGTATTGAATGATATGATTTCTGTGCTTATCATACTGTGCCATAGTATATTTTTACTGACAAACATAACAATAAATCAGTAATTTGTGGCATATTTCATTTAGACACTAATTGCAGTTCTAGCTCATTATTGATATTAATGATCCAGCAACTCTAACTGTTAAGAGATGAACAATGCTGAAAACATGGTCCATAAGCTTGCTACTCTTTTAATAGACTCGAATGATAATTAGAATATGTATGCAAATTGTGTGCTAAAAGAAGTGGGAGTCTTTCAGCCCTGTTGAATCGATTCATTTTATTGGAAATCAACGAAATGCTAATTCCGAGGGGTGTTTTGACTAGTAGCGGAGCAGTAACCTCGGGCTGGGCACTAGGTGTCAGCCTCGGAGCTGGTAGAGAGGAGATACCTTTGAAAAGCTCCTTTGTGGTTGATCTACTTGGGTATCAGCACACTGCACTGACTTAATGCATGCACAAACGTGAGACAAGAAATGAATAATGTATCTGAAGAGGATCAGTGCTACTTTGCCAAAGAGTTGCTATGATGCTTATTGCTACATTGGGTGGGCGAAAAAATGTTGCTCCTTACATATTGG
This sequence comes from Scolopax mira, assembly GCA_004320125.1. Classification (NCBI taxonomy): domain Eukaryota; kingdom Metazoa; phylum Chordata; class Aves; order Charadriiformes; family Scolopacidae; genus Scolopax; species Scolopax mira. Next base: position 32,256 of record BJBW01000328.1, on the reverse strand, counting down.
TAACAAATCCATGAAGGAGAAAGCAAAATCATGCCATAATTCAGAAAGTTATAAAATTACTGCAGTGTCCTGGGTGGGGTGAGAGGGAAGTGTGGGGCATGAATTTCTGGACACTTCCTATCTCTGTACAATTAGCGTTGGCCTGTCTGAACTGGCTTGTTTGGTTTTGGGGTTTTGAGCTTTTTGTTAGTTTTTGTTTGTTTGTTTTAAATTGTATGCAGCTACTTCTCTCAAACGCTTAGGAAAATATTGTTTCTGACAATGCAAAAGAAATCTGAAGGTTATCAGCTAAAGGGCAACATCTAGCACAACCTTTTGCAGAGAATGTGTATGTAGTTTTGAAGTATAAAATTATTTGCTAATGTGATTTCATTCCCACATGCATGAAGCTTTCAAAATGATGTACACTCATATTACAAAACATAGATCAGAATTCCAATTAGAAATTTCTCCATGTTAAAAAGTGGTAACTCAATGAAGCTCAGCTACTGTAATCTCTTATTTTTTAGAAAGGAAATGTCCTTCTAACTAGGCAATGATTATGCCAGCCATCTGATTGACGTGTATTTATGTACTTTCTTCACTTTGCTGTGATCCATAGGTGTAATGTAGACATACACTTTAGTCTGATTTATTCACAGTCAAAATTCACAGATGATTAAATTCCGTATGATAGTTGAAAATCCAAGAGAGGCTATTATTCTCTACTAAATCTTATAGGCTATTATAAAATCATGAAGGATTCTGTTGCTTATCAATAGAGACTTTGTTTTGTCCTTGTTTAATCTATATAGAATTGTTATTGTTCTTGAGTCAAATACTAACCCTCCTGTATGAAAGATAAATGTGCAAAAATTTGAGTACATGCTGATATCCAGAATAAGCCTGGAGTGCATTCGTTGCACACCCTGACATTTGAACTGTAAACACTACAGATGTAGCTTAATATTTTGTAGCTTAACAACCTGAAAGCTGTCATTAAAGGAGAAGTGTTTCTAGATAGTGTAACAAATTCCCGGCTAAACGGTCAAGTTGATAGAGATCCTTTGTAGAGAAGTTTAGTGTCTAGCTGTGCAACTAACAAACATGATATTTACATAGTGCTACTGATGCTCTGACCTGATTCCAAACAGAGAGTTGGTTGGTCATCATGACTAATCCATAATTCTTTTTGGGAGGTGGAGAAGGAGCTGTATAATGAAGCTTGTGAAAATGTTTATGACGTTTTAAAATAGGTATGTCTAAATGAAGGATCCTTAAACAATAAGGGCAGTTGTCTGCAAATGTCTTGATAACTTGAAGCACACAACATCCTCCATAACTTACATTGACTTTAAACTAGAAATGCAGAAAATGATTAACAGTTCCAAAAATTTTGCCTCCTAAATTAAAACCTTGCTCTCTTACCTCACACTAGAGAAACATTCCCTATCAATACTGTTTAAATATATTTTTAAAATATTCTCCCATCTTTATGTACTGTATGCATATACTGTTTTTAAAATTAACTTTGATGTTTGCATAAGTAGAGCTTTATTCCTCTTCTTGTGAAAACCTGACTGACTGTTGTTATACTGCTCCTGAAACAGTTGCAAATAAATATACTGTGCAGCTTTATGTAGTGACTCAAGTTTGTTAATTTAACAATACAGTTGGAAAAAAACATGGAAGGTCAGCCAGATGTTTCAAAGTCTCATCCTTCCTCTGGATCTCCTATATTTTAACGCTCAAATTTCACATTACATAAACAGAACAACAAGATTTAGTCAGTCTGTTATTTCTCAACCTGATGACTTCCCTAAGACTTTGCTTCTTTTTTCCAGCACGCAAATACTGTTAGATGAGTTTGTTTCTTCAAAGTAGTAATAAAATCAGCTGTGAAGATGGCATCTATCTAAGATGCCTTAACTACACATAGTTTTTGAGTAGTATTTGAGAACATGGGTGGCTGTTGCATGCATGTTTTCCTGCTGAAGTTGCTTTAGAAGAAACACTTAAAACCAAATTCAATTTAAAAATCCGTCATAGGGGGCTATCAGGTTAGTCAGACATGATAGCCTTCTATGATGGCATGACTGGTTGGATAGATAAGGGGAGGGCGGTGGATGTTGTCCACCTTGACTTGAGCAAGGCTTTTGACACAGTCTCCCACAGCATCCTCATAGGTAAGTTTAGGAAGTGTGGATTAGAGGAATGGACAGCGAAGTCTATTGAAAACTGGCTGAAAGGGCTCAGAGGGTTGTTATTAGGGGCACAGAACCTAGTTGGAGATTTGTAACAAGTGGAATCCTCCAGGGCTCAGTATTGGGTTCCGTCCTCTTCAATATATTCATCAGTGGCATGGATGAGGGGATGGAGTGCACCTCAGCAAGTTTGCTGGTGACAAAACTGGGAGGTGTGGTTGACATGCTGGAGAGCTGTGCTGCCATACAGAGAGACCTGGACAGACTGGAGGGTTGAGCAAATAGGAACCTGATGAATTTCAATAAAGGCAAATGTAGGGTGCTGCACCTGGGAGGGAATAATCCCAAGCATCACTACACGTTGGGGGCTGACCTGCTGGAGAGCAGCTCTGAGAAGAAGGACCAAGGAATCCTGATGGACAATAGGATGGCCATAAGCCAACAATGTGCCTTTGTGGCCAAGAAGGCCAATGGTATCCTGGGGTGCATCAGGAAGAGTGTGGCCAGCAGGTCAAGGGAGGTTATCCTCCCCTT
>BJBW01000328.1:0-29450 GCA_004320125.1 Scolopax mira | reverse complement strand
GCCTGGACCATCTCCCTTACAAGGAGAGGCTGAGAGACTTGTGTCTTTTTAGTCTAGAGAAGAGAAGGCTGAGGGGGATCTGATCAATGCTTATAAATACTTAAAGGGTGAGTGTCAAGAGGATGGTCTTTCTTCAGTGGTGCCCAGAAAATGGGCACAAATTTGTATATAGGAAGTTCCACCAAAACATAACGATGAACTTCTTTACTTTGACGGTGGCAGAGCACTAGAATAGGCTGCCCAGGGAGATGATGGAGTCTCCTTCCTTGGAGACATTCAAAACCTGCCAGGACAGATTCCTATTGAACCTTCTCTCAGTGGACCTGCTTTGGCAGGGGGGTTGGACTGGATGATCTCTGGAATTCCCTTCCAACCCCATGTGATTCTGTGATTCTATAATCATTGACATCTTAGCAAACTTTCTACTATCAGTACACGTATCCACGTATCCTAGTTGTCCTGATTTGGGGGTGGAGCAGAACCAACTTTTTGTTCAGTGAGAGGCTCTTACTTATACTTGTTATTGCGGCAACCAGGGTCAGCTGACTTGGTTGTTTATCCCATGGAGGGGTTGCACCCAAGAGGAGGTGTGGACAGGCCAAGTGATACAAACTGGATATTCCAGCTAATCTGCCATGACCAGTATAAGAGCTGAGGTACCAAAGAAAACAAGCTCTTCTTCAAGCTGTTCTTAATACCTGAAGAAGACTCTGTCAGTTTGTTTACCTTCAATCCCTATCAGTGTGTGTCAGAACTTTCCTAGTGCCTGCTGGTGATGTCTCTCTGGGAGCTTTATACAATTTTGTATATGTATTTATATATATTATGTCTATTTCTATATTTCCTTTTTATTTTATTTATAACATTTTGTTAAAATGGTTTAGTTTTTTCCTAACCTCATCTCTTTATTTTTCCTCTTCCTGTCTTTGGAATGAGAGGTGGGGGATAGCATCTATTGTCTTGTCATTGGCAAATCCAGTCCAAACCTTAACACTATTGTAAATGTTTTTTTCCATCTTGGTGTACACTGCATACTGTTTTCTCAACCTAAGCATTAATAGGAGGGGAAAAAGTGCAAAAACATAGTATTTCATATTAGAATATTTCCTGTGAAACTTCAGTCAAAGTTGTTCTGTGAGTAAGGTTTCATAGGTTTAAATCAGCTTGAACTTAAATCAGGCTGAAGTTTTCTTCCTTGAGACTTTTGTTTAAGTGTCATTGATGTAGCCTAGTAAACATGCTACATGCCTGAGAGAAGTGGAATATGTGTTTTCATTCAGATAGTGACAATTAATCTTTCTGAAATTGGCCGATACCAGGAATTCTTCAAAAGTCTTCTGAATGGAGTAAAGAGTGAGATCTTGGACTGCTTTTATTTTCATGTTATTATCTTCTTTCTGCTTAGTGTTAATGCTGAAGTGCATGCAAAACTCTGAAAACCTGAGGACGTTTACAATATAGGGAAACACAACTCCTTTGACACGTCTGATATTAAAGGTTGACACATCTCTTTACTTATGATCATGCACAGTGTCCCAGTAAAATCAAAGGTAAGAAACAACTTCGGTTTGGAAAAGGAAATTTGGAATTAAGGTCTGTATAATTAGTGTGGGTGAAAATGTTGCCATCTGTTCTCATGTGTTTAAATGTGCATTACTCTCCAAGGTGACATGTGACTTCATTGTGTGTTAATGTTATTAAGCTTTGGATTCAGTTTTGTACCCTCCCATTGACCTTCTGACAATTTTATGTAGGATCTTTTTAACCAGTTTCTCAGTAATATTTATATATGTAATTTATTTGAGGCCATAGGTCTTCTGCCTTTTTTCCCTTAACCAACCCATCTGAGAAGTATATCTACAGTGTCAGCATACATGAGAAAATAAGTGTGAGGATGAAGGCACAGAAATATTGAATATTGTTGGCTGCGTCTTGAATGGGTGTCACATAATTACTTCTCATATGAGGAACAGGATGAACACAGAAGCTGAAGTGCTGAATTTTGAGGATTCAGTGAAATGTGTTTCTAGTACTGTTGGATGCACCCCTTGTGAAAACCTTCTTGCTTACCTCTAAAAAAGTGCTCCTAAACCTCTTCAGCAAGACTACTGATGTTGAATCTGTCTTTGCATGCATGCAGCAAGTGAGGTTTATTGATTGAACTTGTTGCTCTTTCCTATGTCACCACAAAATAGTTCCTTCAGCAGCTGTTTAGTCCAGTTTCCTTCTATTATTGTCCAATTAATGCTCATTCCAATCCAAAAACCATGAAAAAATGTTTCTTGTAAGTTTGGAAATGTTTTGCAATATCTGAAGTGGCTCATTTGTTAAAATACCTCACAAAAATACATAGGGGATTATTGACCTTCAGAGATTTCAATAACTATGAGTTTATAAATTTGGCAAAAATATTAAGGTGTTCATATCAACCTAGAATGATTTAAGCTGCTTTTCTGAGAAACAGAAAGCTCTGTCTTTAAAAAAAAATTAATTTCAAATTAAAATAATCCCTTCAGAAAAAAAATGGTAATGGTGATAGTGGAACTGGTATTGCTCTTGGGGCAGGGAATGGAGGGGGAGCTCAGTTTCTGCCCAAAAACTAGGGAGAGACACAGGAATTGCTATTTTTCATAGTACTAAAAAAAAATGTGTGGAAAATGGTCAGTGGAATTTAAATAATAGAGGAGATTTTTGAACTAGAACGGTAATGCCACAGGTGACTGTTACTAAGGAGTTGTTAATTTTTTTTATCTATTTGTTCTTTTTTTCTTGTTACATGAGAAGTAAGTTTTTGTGGGTTTTCTTTTTTTTAATAGAAAATTTAATATAGAAGTTTACCTGACTTGATAGCTTAGGAACTTTTATTCTGAGGAGAGACACAAGAGAGGAAAACTGTAGGCATATATGAGAGATGTAAGTACTTAACTGGCATCAACAGATGAGCAAGCATAGGAAAATAATAGGTAAATAGGTAAATATGAGAAAGATGATTATGTAACTGATATCAGCAGATGACCAGACATCAAGACTGAGGGGGAGTAGAAGAAGTATAGAAGGACATAAAGTGCATGGGGTAGCACATTTACAGAATTGTGCAACATACTACATACTATCTTAATGATGGTAGAAGAATCTGAACTGAGGTACTTTTTTTTTTTTTTTTTTTTTTTTTTTATGCCACCACAATGGGAGGATGACTGCTGAAGAGGTTTTTAAAACATTGTAGCTCAAAGGTGGCAAGATTTGCTACTGTCACAGATATACAGAAAAAAGAAAAAGAAGTGTGGAAAACTGAGATGACCACTAGGTTCTGACCCCTGTATAATTAGTGTGAGTGAAACTGTTGCCATCTGTTCTCATGTGTTTAAGTGTGCATTACTCCCCATGGTGACATGTGACCTAATCATTGTGAGTTAATTTCTCATTTCTGTGTTCTAAACGAATTGCCAGCACTGTCCACTCCCTATATTTGTATATCATGCATATACATATTTGTATAGTTAGGCAGGTCTATATCAACACTGACCAACAACCTAAAAGAAGTCAATCAAGCTTAATAAAAGCGGAATTAGTATTACTTTTAAAATAAAATGCGGTTTGAGCTGAATTTTAATTATCCCCCCACACTGGGGGGGAAACAAAGGCCTTCTTTCGAGGCATCTTATTAGATTGCCCAGAAGGCTCATGATAAATAAAGACTGAGTGCTATTCTAATTATTAAATAATCATTCATTATGCATCAATTATTTTTCTTTGTGAGCCATAAGAAGGGATACTTAAGGACTCTTAAGGATATTTAAGTTAGTAAGAAATGTGACACGGACCAGAAGGGCTGGAGAATGCCCTTCTTCCTTGGGCTGCACTGGACCTCAGCTGAGCTTGGTGGGTGGGGAGAGAGGGCACCTAAAGAGAGGAGCAGGAGGGAACATGGGTGCAGAGACCAGGACAAAGGCATGATGTGGAAGCTGGAGAGCCGAGACAGATCCCTTGTGAGTTTGTCTAGCTAGAGCTTGGTAAGCTGCTGTGAAACATTGCAGTAACACAATTACTTGTCTGTCTTCACATACCTCTCTGTCACACTTTACAGACGAATTCTGAGAATGTGAGGGATGGTATAAAGAGGAATTTTTCCCGATAAGATAAAGTTTTTTTGCTTCCGTTTCAAGAAATAAACTTGATAATTGCTTTCTGCTACTCAGATCTGTTGTGACTTACTTTTTGTGAAAAATATGCCTACATGGAAAAGTTGTAAGAAATTAATAAGCTTTGAAACCTGTAAGAGTCTGAAGAGATTTTTTTTTTAAGTAGTAGCTTTTAGAAATGGTTTTGTATAGTTAGACTTTTGGAATCTCACTGAAAAAAATAACAATTTGTGTTAAACTGATCTAGCTGGGGGTGTCCCTGCTGACTTGTGGGGGGGTCGGACTAGATGACTTTAAAGGTCCCTTCTGGCCGAGATGATTCTATGATTCTATAATTCTGTCTATGTTCACAATGAAATGAATGGATTCTTTGTATGAAATGGGAGAGTTTGATAAAAGTTGCTGAATCCACATAAAAGCTTAATTTCCTATTCAGTTCAATCTGGGAAGGCCACCTGTGATGGACAACCATTTATGGTGGAAATATTGTGATACGGTTATGAGAACTGCATGAAGGCAGCCTTTTCAGCTTCAGTGGACAACCTTCAAGTTGTGTGCAGATCCATGTAGCAGTAGCATGGACCTATAACTTTGTATAGTGTGAACCTGGTAGATATAATCAGTGAAGGAAGCAACTGAACTCCTTTAAAAGAAGGACCTGGACCTGTTGTCATCTATCTCTGTTTTACAATGTCCTAAGAGGTCTCTGGCCACCTGGAACTCTAAAGACAAACTGAGCATGGGTTTTGATTTGAGCCTAAGTGATGGCTGAAAGCTCTCAAACCTTAAGCCCTCAAAATAGCAATGTCAAAGGCAAGCAGAGCGTGATGCAGCCATGCAACTGACAGTGTCCATTCTTTGCCTAATAAGACATTCATTTGCCGGAATAATACATGCACAGAGTAATATTGACCCTTTCCTGTCTTGCCTTGTCTGCATGGACTCTGTAGGCTTTCTGTAGAAACAGTGAAGAACAGTGTTTGTAATATAAAGACAATGGAAAGTATTTTATGGGAATTCTTTATTCCAGATGGCTGCCTTTCAATGATAATTATTTATCTACTAACTATTGAGAGAATAAATACATATTCAAAAGTACTATTATGGTACTTGGTTTTAAACTATATGGTCCTAAAATTAGCTCTAAGGGTTTCTTACGTTTTACAGAAACTAATAGATCAGGGGAATAGATGGAATGAATGCTGTTGCACAGGCTTCATACATCTTCTGTAAAAGGGTCCATTTCACATTCAGTGGCAAACTGCTATAGAACATTGAACTTTTGAATCCAGATGGTGCACGTGGTGCTTCATTTTGTGTTTATGGACTCTTCCTGGTGGAGTTTTATTCTATTTTATAACTGTAATGAGTAGTGCTGTAACAAGGTATGGAGTGACCAAATATCAGAAGGGGAGGTTGAGACAAACTATTCTGGTAAAACATTATCAGTTCCAAATCTAGAATTTATTTATTTTTACTGAATGTGGGAGAATAGAGGAGGAAAAGGAGAGAGCTTTAAGACTTTCATTTATCTTCTTTTTCTGTTTAAGTTAGAGTTCTTGAAGAGTTCAGGTGTAATCACAGCCTTCTGTTGCAACAGGAAGCACCATCTGCTGAGGCATTCTGTAAGCAATATAACGTCTCTCCAGAGACAGTTTAGCATTCAATTCACAGAGAAGGATGGCAGGGACTTGTAAACAAAAGAAGACAACTGAAGCAGTGAAGAATGGGCTGTCCTCTAAAGATTCAATATGTTTCTTTATAGCTGAAAAATCCTATAATGCTATAAAAGCCTGGCAGAGCTCTCTGATGTATTAATTGTGTTTTTTTTTCAACCTTGCTATTTGAAAGCCAAAAAGTAATGCCAATATATGGCTTGCTTCCCCCCCCCCCCGAAACCTTCAAGTTTTTGTGAGTCTGGCCCAAATTACATAGCAAATAACAATTGTTTAGGGGAAGAGAGAGAAAGCTTTTAATTGCAGATCAATGGTAATTAAATGGGCAAGACATGCTTACAAAAGAATAGGTATTGGCTGCCAATGCATACCCAGTTACAAAGTCACTTGGAATGAACAATAGCTTTTCTACATGACAAATGGCTAGTAAACACTTTTTATCTTTATATCTTCTCATAAAATATTTTAAAGCAGACCAGGAATATGGTTGTGGTAGTAGGGAGATGAGATAGAATGGAGACTGCTTCCTGTTTTGAATTAAATCAAACTATCAGAATTATAAAAGATCTTTAGAGTATCTTTGAGTACAAGTCCTTATTCATCTTACATTTAAATGAAATGAATGCCAAAGATAAGATACTGCAAGGTTAGGGCATGGAATTAGAGAGTTTATAGGTTCTTCTGGACAAAATGGAAGGGCTAGGTCTTCATCGGCCTAGGATCTATTCTATCAAATATTTTAAAATAACAAAATCTTGTTTAATCATTGTGTCATGTAAAGCAGATACTCAGCATTCAGGAAATTTGAGCATCTTACTTTGCATTGCTGTTCCTTTAATCTTATCTATCAGGAAAATACAGTAGAGACTGTTGCCTGTCTGTGATGATGCAAGTGTATGTGAACTGTTTTTCATGTGCTTTTCTATTTAAAAATTCAGAATAAGTTAGATTTGTACAATGAGAGCTGGAAGAAGGGGAAAGATGAATAAAATTAATGTCTTTGTTAATTGATTTCTATTTCATGATAGTTAGATTTTATTAGGTGAGGCAATAGTTCTAGTGCAAAGTATTGAACATTACAGAGTACGCCCTCTTGAGTTTGAAATTAGTGTTGAGGTTGATTTGACCCTGAGATAAGTGAAAGTTTTATCAGGGCAAATTATATGTGATATAGGTGGCTTTCAACTAAATTGAACAGTTTAATCATGACATAAAATGCATGGTTGTTGGCATGAACTCTTTAAAACTCTCAGCCCTATTTTCAAATGAAGCAATTTACCACAAGTGCCTGAAGGTCTAAGAGGGTTATATGTTGGCCCTCTACTTGTAGATGAAGCGCTCTCATTAAAAGTTTATATTTTGTCAGACCTAAAAGAGAGGAGGTACCTTGGTTTTGGCCACTGTGCTAACTATGACTCAGAACTTGTCATCATTTGTATTATATGACCTGTAGAGTCTTCTGGGCTATGAAAAGTGTCACCCAGTACAAAGGAGACCATATAGCCTCACTTACAAAATTACAACAGTAGTAACTTTTAGTAAAAGGTGTTTGAGAAGAAAATAAGGAGGGAGAAATAATTTCTAACTTTTCACAGGAATCAGAACCTTGTATACAAAAAAATGTATAGATTAAAAAGCATGATATAATGGACGCAATTATTTACTTCAAATAAACCTGAAAAATTAGGTGGAAGCAAAGCATTCAAATCTATCTCCCTTTTCCCCAGATCTACCGTGTTCATCAATGATTAGTAGTTTTCCATTCATGACTGAGGTCAGTAGTGATATATCATCTTCTAAGAAAAAGATGCTTTGGTGTGTACAGAGCAATACATAATTCTGTGGAAACTGAAAAACCACAAGTGGATAGTAAAGCTTTTTGAATCCAAATCAGAGAAGAATGGGATCAATTAAGTCAAAGTGCTAGAGGAAACACAGTGGTCCTCCTATGATTTAATAAACCTTTCCAGAAGAACTTCAGAAACTTTCTTCTGTCTTGGTGTGTGGGAATAGATCTCTGTTTAAATCCATGGGGTTTTTTCCCCCTCCTGATGTTGTCTTTGATATATCAGTGCCTTTGTAAGCCCTGGGAGCTATAACTGGAAAAACTATAAAACAATATAATGGTTTCATATTTAGAAATGAGAAATGACTGCAGGACTTCCCCTAGAAACTAACAGATTCTGGAGAGCTGTTTGGTACTACCTGTAATGCCTCCTGTCAGGCTTATTTCCTTTCTCTAAGAATGGGCAACTAATTTGTGAAAGAGGCAGTAATCTCTTATCCAGATTTATTCCGAAGTGTATTTTTCCCTGTTAAAAATACTTCTTGATGGATAATAGCAAATAAAGATGATGGGATCTTTGCCTAGCTTTCCTAGATTTGCTGTAGGCTTACTTGCAAAAAAGGAAAGAAACGTATCGTTGAATAATTGCAGAAATGCTTGTTTTGTATGTCTGAATCTCAGACTTGTAAAACCCTGCAGGAGTTGTTTAGCATTCCTTGGGATCAGTTCCTCTGTCATACATTAACCCTGTTAACTACTTACAGTATCCTGGAGTCCTACTATGATGTGCAGTTAACTGGTTAAGACTAAAATGCCTTTAGGGTCTTGCATATTGCATCCTCTTAATCCCCTTCTTACTTGGTTTAGAGATCATCCATGCAGAGACCTGCTTGTTTTCTACCTAGAAATTGTCCTGTTGATGGGCTTAGGAATTATACTGATTTAGGCTTTTTAGGCTTGAGATTTGTAATGTTCATTCTACCATGCTGTCATTAATTCAGCAACGTGTCTAGCTTGCCATCTGGAATGGCATCCTGGCACATCTTAAGTAAGAGGAGTTTGCCCTTTGTTGAATTTTCCACTCTAGGTCTGTATAATCAAGGAGCCTGACAATTGCTGGTAAAGTGTCCTTTCCTTCTAGTTGCAAGGCTGTTTTCATAACTTTGAATCTTTTTCCTGTTGGTGAATGATTTTGATATGAAAAGGACACTTTGAACAAAGAATCTAACCCAATATTATCTGAAAGTGTCACCCATTATTGTTTCAAGTAACACTTGGGATTGTTATTGCTTAAGGAAATTTGAGTCCAATACTGTTTTTACCTTGTCTACTATAGTTGTGTTTGTTTAGTTGAAATCTCTGTAGCCTGAAATATTTTTTCTGTCATGAAGTATTTTAAGTGAACGAGATTTATAGTTAATAATTCCATTTACATCCTTTGTCTGGAAGAAAGACAGAATTAAGTTTTGCCTTTGAAATTAAAAGCTCTATAATAAACTGAAAAAAGGCAAACCAAACCAAAATAAATGCATCAGCAGAAATAGTGTTCCTTGACAGAGGTGACCTGCTGATCTCTGATAAAGCACTCTCTATCTCCCTACTTCCAATTACCACTATGATGGGTTTCTTGCTCATATTCCTGGCACTAAAATGAATTAAATGAGGGCATTTCAGATGACTTTTACTAAGTAGTTCCTTTGGAATAAAAAGAAGCTGAAAGCAGGTCTTTAGTGTTGCATATAAGTACTAGCAATCAAGATTCAATTGCATTAACAGGGGCTATTCCTGTGGTTGCACATGTTCATGCTGTCCTAAGCAAGACTTTTCAGGAAGTCACCAGACCTAAGAAGTCATAGATTTCTTAATCTTGAACATCAAGAGGGTCCAGAAAAAAAGCATCTCCTGATAAGAAAGGGAGTAGCCTACCCACAGCAGGCTTTGCTGTTACGTTTGCACAGTTGTTATGTGTCTGTAATATCTCATCACTGGAGAAGGGAAGAAGGGAAGAAGGGAAGTTCAAAGCTTCTTCAAAGGAACTGAAGATCCTGCTGGGAGCTGATGTGACTTTAGATGCCCTTCGTATTTTTTCTTGACTTGTGAAGTCAAGAAAAATTGAAAAATCTCACATACTAGAGAACTGTATAATCCTGCACAATGACACACAGTCATACCATTATTGGTAGAAATACAGCACATAAGAATAAGCATTCCTATAACTGGATCCATAAAAGTATCAGAACATGTACTGGTGGCCGTAGCACTTAAAATTTTTCTCATCTGAGGGAATGGAATAAAAAACCCTCTTCAGTCATGGGGGTGTTGCACATTTAAAGTGAATCACAAATACTGAAAGACCCTTGCATGTATCTTCTGTTTAATTTATATTTTCAGCCTGCCTGTAAAGATGGATCCTCTCAGACCTATGCCCTTTTTTATCATGCTTATTTCATTAGAGTTAATACTGAAAAATTGTGACGTTTACTGTGAATTTTATTTTCTAATAGTTTTGCAGCCAGAAGATCAGAAATATGACTTTGCAGATAGTGAACAGAAATCCCTAGAGCACTAACAATTGGAAGTGCACGTTAGTTTCTCTATTACTTGATCAATGCTGTCACTAATGCAAATCTATTCCCACAATGCACGGAGTGTCATTAATTTTATGTTGTTTACGTACTCTTGCCATAAGGTTAAGCAATTCCTACTATTAAGCTAGATGAAATTGCATTACCTTAATGAAATGCACTTTACTGATAAAGAAGAATGTCACTTTCACAAGTGGAAGCGCTGTTAGCAAATTTTTACGAGAGAATTCCCAAAATCATATCTTAATTGCTTGGACAGCTGTGTAGTTTACATAACGAGCAAACAATGCCAAGGTTTTTTATTTTCTTTGTCAGCTGTATTGGATGTTAGTATGCATGGTGGACCTTTTTTAGGCCTTTTATTACTTGATTGCAAATCATTCTTCATTGCTGCCCAAATTTATGGAAGGACATTGCTCCCTGAGGTGCCATATCCTTTCAGGTCTGTAACTGAACATGACTGATGGCTCCAGTGTAACAGTTGCTTATTACAGCGCTCACTGAGCTATGATTGCTCCAATACTTTATGTTGGCAGATGTGTTTCCCTTGGAACAGCATCTCCGAGACAGAGGTCATTGATCAAACCCCCCTCTGGCTGTTCCATTATGTGCAAATTATTGCTAAAAGCAGAGAGACTGAGAAAGACGGGCGTGTGTGTGTGTGTGTGTGTGTGTGCGCGCACGTGTGTGTGTGCACGCAGTCTGCTCGCTGCACAATTGAGGGAAAGCAAAAAGCTAATATAATGAAGCAAAAACCAGAAAGTGTCTGAAGTGGAGGAATGTTTTTGTAGTGTGATCAAATGGAGGAGAAAGAAGGAAATTAAGATTATTTCGGTGGGGAAACAATTGCATAATATTCTTTTTTTTAACTAAGCAAGGCACGGTGTTTGTGCTCTGATGCTTGTGTGTATATTTAGTGCTGAAGTTAATGGAAAAAGGGTCATTCAATACCTAAGATACTTCTATTAACACTTGTTAAATGAATGACAGAACTTCTATTTATTGGAGAGGGCCTTGCTATACATTACTGGACAGTGACTGAGCTGTGCACCAGTTCCAAAAAAATCAGAAAAGGCAGGGTTGTTTAATTAAGCAAATCACTGTCTTGTGTACTTCCTGTGTGACTGTCTGAGTGGACGCTCCCTACCACAACCACTCTTTACAAGACTGTAAAGGGTGTCTTGGTGTGACATGAGTGGTGGTGCACAGAAAAAGTGTAATAACAGCATCCTATGAACAACTTTTACTACCTGCATGAGATGTCAACAAATTGGAAATTTTTAATGTGACCTATGACTATGAATTTGTTCATCACTAATGGGAATGTTTTTTTTCTTTTTCTTTTTTTTTTTTTTAAATGTATTTTGTCAGTTGTAACAGACGGTATCTCTAAGAAATAAAGCTCTTGTAAAAAATAATCTATCCTTTTTTTATTTCTTCCCAGAATAAAAAAAATAAAAATCTGGTTTTTATCAGATGAATTGACTTGAAAAAAATTATAAATTTAATAGAATTTTTCTGGAAAATTCACTGAAATTAAAGTAGAATGTTGAGTTAGAACCTCTACTTTCTTTGTTGTTGTTGGTGGTAATTGGTTGTTGAACTTATAGTTCATTAGCATTAAGGAATATAGCATTAAGGAAAAAAAATCAGCTAACTGTATGGCTTGCAACCTGTAGTTGTCAGGATCTACACCATGAATCTCGATCCATGGAGTAAACAAAAAATTAACTGAATTTAACTGAATTTCCTGAGAAAACTGCTTTAAATTGGCCCTGCATTCAATGAGGGTGCAAACCAAGTTGAACTAAATGACAACCAGAGGTCTTTTCCATCTAAATTATTCCATAGTTTGAGAAAGTTTTCTGGATCACCTTCCCCAGTAACTAAAAAATGTTCCTGAACTTTACAACTTGTCAACATAGTGTGATATTGCAGCCTTTACTGGTGTAAGGGGGATTACTGATACTTTCCCTATCATATGGTAAAAATAATTCCAATTGGCTTTTGAGTATGTAGTTCTCTTCTCAACATAACCAATCTGTTGCCTCCCAGTTGTTTCTATGTACCTTTCTGAAACAGGCTTTCTTTTTTTTCTTCCCAACAACAATATAATCAGATGTTGAAAACAAATTTTCCATAAATATTCTGGTGAATTCAAAAACAAGCTTTCTGTTAATGTTCTCTTTCTTCAATGTTTAACCTGATAGTTAACCTATTCACCCTCCAGGCATCCCCCGTCTTGTTGCATTAAAACTTACCAGTTCAATAAAAAAGGCTTGCTATATCTAGCCTGGTTTAACTTGCAGCCCATCTGTTCAAAGAGAAATTGTCTGGGTCAAATCCATAGTTCTTGTAAATTGATGTAGGTACACTTCAATTTGGCCCAGTATAATTAGTCAATTGCAATGATCTTAGACTATTTCAAAGCAGGAAGACCATGAACTTCTGATAATAATTGCCTTTATTGTATTCTTTGCTAAAAAGTCTTTCCTAAAATTGTTCAGGAATAGCATTCTCTCTAGGGAGTCCTACTTTTCTTCGCAAATAGTTTGACAGTGGTCATGCTGGATACCAAGCAATTACCATGTTTACACTGTCAGTTGTTTTAACCACATGCTTTATATCTACTTTATCTTTCTTTTCTTCAATATAAAACCTTCTCTCCTTTGAAAAAGAAAATCAATCAAAACCAAGTCTTTTGGAGAAAATAATAATACATATGATTAATAGATAATTTCTCTTCTCTGTTCTTTTTATTTCTAATGAGGGATTCAATTTTTAATTTAAAAGAAAATTAAAATTATTTTAGTAATCATTCAAGCTTTTAAATTGACGATCTGAAAGAAAATATTTATTTACCATAGTGAATGTGTTTCCTTGGTCTATTGCTTTTGCACATTCTCACTTGTGCGTTGTAGTGGAATGCAAGAACTTTCAAAAATCACTGGTGGAATCACCTTTTAAATGAAGAAAAAATGGAATTGTGATTTATTTATTTATTACATTTTGACCTATGCAGAGAGAAAAAGTCTCTGCTTGACTTTTGTTCTTGATGAAACATTAAGATAAATATCTGGATGGAATGATATATTTTCAAGGGTTTGGCCTATAACAAAGTTTCACTTCTGTATCAGGCCCTTTTAACAAATGAAAAAGCACTGAATTAGCTAACATTTGGGGAAAGAGAGAGAGAATTGCAAACACCTTTCACTCAAGTCACACTTGCTTTGGTTATGACACTTGATAAGAGTGTGGAGACCTGGTTTGCCTTCCACCATGCAGGAAAAATTGCAGAACCATTACAGCAGGAATGGCAGTTTTTCTCTCGAAGGTACAGTCATCTGTTCTGTTATCTTTGCCTTTTTTTCCTGTGCAGTAATCCTGCTGACGCCTTTCTCTCATCAAAGAATATGGTAGAAAAAAGGTTTAATCAGTGTAATAGCTACTTGCTGTGGGGAATAATGAGGTTGATGTCTGTTCATTTCTCTGAGTAAAAGTGACAGCAAAGCTGTCCATTCTGAGACAAAGCGTGTAGGGAGAAACTATTGTTATTTGAAACTAAGTTATTTACATGGAGAACTGAACTGTATTTCTTCTCTCTCCTTTCACCTCAAAGAAGAAAAATTACTGCTTCAGATACTACATCAAATATTTACGGTCCTTTTACATGGTGTTCCTGCACTGTTCTTGTTGGTAACTCATACATTTCCTTGTGGTGGTGACACTGTTTGCTACCCATCAAGACAAACATATCGGCTGTGATCCCGAAGTTGAACCATCAAGCAACCTTGCCTGCAATTAATGCTTTTTGTATATTAATTCCCTTTTTATATTTTAAATATGCAGGAACTGATTGTGAGAAAATTATTTTGTAGTCCTTTCTCATATGGACACTCCCAATTGCAAACTGGAACTACAGGTTGCTCTGGGACGTGGGTGCTATCTATCATTCTGCATAGTTATTTTCAACTCTGTGTTCTAAACAAGCTTTAGTAGAAACAATATGTGCATGTCACGGTGGAATTAGGTTCTTTGGTAGGTTTTGGGTACAGAGTATCAAGAATAACTGATAGACTTAACACTGAAAATGACAAACTTTTTTTTTCTCTAGGCCATGATCTTGCATAATATCCCTTGGAATCTTCCCAGCCCCTTGTACTTATTTAAACCTTTTACTCTGTAAGAATTAATTACAATTGTTCTTGAACACTAATTCATTTTAAACAGGGAACACCTCAGAGAGCAAGGTGTAAGTAGCTTGTAAGGACACCTTTTCTAAAATAAAAGGTATGTATTGATCATTTGCTGTAAAACCAAAACATACAAACAGAAACCTTTTTTTTTTTTAATTGTAGGACTGTCATTGTTCTCTGATTCTTTTCTGCCGAGGTATTGTCAGCTCTCTAGTGAATTAATGTGCACACCTATTTAAAACACCCCTAAGAATAGGAGTTTAAGAAAAAACAAGTCATTCACTAACAGCATTAAAACCAGATCCCAAATCCCTGGTCTCTTGCTACGGCTGGTTGTATTCAGAAATACGTTTCTAAATCAAGAAATCTTTTTGGATAATAGCTTTGTCATATGTTCCTGGTATATTTATTTTCCATTGGACTGGTCTTTTCTTGCTAAAACTAAATAGTTCCTTGAGAAGTCCTAGCACTAGTGAAGTGGTCTCAGATAACAGTTTGTATTTCGGTAATAGATATTGAAGAAAACCATGTTAAAGCACTAGCAATATTCTGTGGCAAATAGTTCACTGAATAGATGTTGTGTAGTATTCTCTTAATTAATGCATGGTCCCTTAAAGTGCTTTTAGAAGTGAAGGCAATATAGGTAACAGCCACATTTTTCATCAAAATAGAATAACTTTTAGTAAGAGCAAAGTTGCTAGCATTCTTTTACAATCATTCTGTAGCAAGCAATAGCAGTCTTTCCAGGTCAATGAGTATATCATCTAAGCCCTGCTGACTCTTTCTAGTTAGAAAAAAAAATAATAAAAGTACTTCAAGTCCCTGAGTTTCCTCCAGAAGTTAGAGAGCCAGTTAGCGACAGTTTAAAAAAATACAGTCATGATATATTAATTGTAGATGAACTATTCCAAGCTGTGTAAGATCTTTTCAAGTTTTTAAAGGCACAAATTGGAAGTTGTTATTGGTAAAATAACAACTTTCCTGACATGGGAGAAGAAAAAAAAGTAGGGGGAAACCCAGCCAAAACCTTCAAAGTAAAAAAACTTTAAAAGTTAAAAAGTTATACCCTTATTGATGGCCCTCCCCCTCCCAAACAAGAGGAGAGGAAGAGATAAGGAGATACAGAAGTTTAGAATGAACTAGACTACTTTAATGAAGAATTTAATATTAAAATAAAAAAGAAGAAAATGACCAGGACACGATTTAGCTCGATGTCCCTGCCAAAGCAGGTTCACCCAGAGCAGGCTGGACGGGAACATATCCATGTGGGTCTGGCATATCTTCAGAGAAGGAGACTCTACAACCTCTCTGGGCAGCCTGTTCCAGTGCTCTGGCACCCTCAAAGTAAAGAAGTTTTTCCGAAACTTCCTGTGTTCCAGCTTGTTTCTGTTTCCCTTTCTATCATCAGGCACCACTGAGAAGAGCCCGACCCCCATCTTCTGGACACTTGCCCTTTAGATATTTATAAGCATTAATAAGATGCCCTCTCAGTCATCTCTCCTCCAGTCTAAACAGACCCTTCTTTTGGGTCAAAAACCCCCTTTATTTGTAGAATAAATATGTTAATTAATACTTTTTTTTTCAGATTTATAATCAGATTGACATATTTCTCATACATTGCCTACAAGCAAGTGTATTACTGATGTTTTTCATAGTCCCCAAAGATGGTGTTACTTTTGAGAAATCTCTAATTTGTGAAAATGAAAGGGGACAGTTTTAAGCAGCATTCATTAACTTAGCAATTAAGACAGGGCTATCTTGTGCATGCTCATTTCAAAAGTCTTTCCTCCACAATGTAACATCACTAATTAAAGGATCATTATTACTAAAATTGCAGCTTTCACAGCCTGATTCACTTAAGTAACTGTACTTCAAATGTATGAGGTGACATTTCACTTTATTAGAGTTCACTTATTATTAAGTTCAACACAACATGTATAATTTGTAACCATATAAACAAAATACTTTATAGTAGATTTCTCTGTGTGACTGTATGGAATCAATAATTTTTATGAAAATTCAGTGTACATTTATCACCTTCCGTTCATCCAAGTCTAGGTTTCTCTGGGACTCATAGTATGCTGCTGTGCTTATAGGTATATTTCATCAAGAAACAGTTGGCATAGGCTGGTGGCATTGAGAAATATGGTCTTATTATATTTTTCAATAACTTGAACACAGAAGAAAAGCATAGCTACATATCTCATTTTCCTATGATGTCGTTAGCCTTCTTTAAGCTATGGAGTACAGCGAAAGGGAAAAAAGGTATGGAGGCTAGGGCAGAAAAGTTATATCAGACAGCTCAGTGAAACTTGGGAGGTGCAGGTCCATCTGGAGAACTTCACTCTGTTCCTTATCAGTTACCTTAATGTAATTATTAACCCATTTCCCTCTTTCAAAATGAGAATTACTTCCTATTCCATTAGAGTTATGTGAGACAAAGACCCTTTAAAATAATTTTGGGACAAATGATTACTACTGAAATATCTTGTGGCTGTGTCCAGACAAGTAAATAGCTTATTTAAATAGACAAACTTCCAAATGCTATGTTGAAAGATAATTGGAAAAAAACCATCAGGACTTTGATCTTTGGCATGAAACCCTGTATTATCATGAACTTCAATATCATGGAAATGGAGGTCTAAGTTATCTCAACTGCACAAATATTATCAACCCTTGTGTGAACACAGCATAGGAACCCACAATTAATTTGACTGTTCAAATCAGAGTAGGATTTAATTGGTAAGGTATCATGGCTGGCAGGAACAAAGGAGAAGATGCATATCAAGCGAAAAGTAAAATCTCTTGAAGTCTGGGAAAAAAAAATACCATACTATATGTGCCTTGGAATAAGATCTATGCCTACAGTGACAAGACTGTCTATGCTCAGAGCTCTAGGTTAATTCCTGTTTATTATTTTCCCCTTCTTTTCTAAATCTATCTTGCTGTATTTAGCATCATTATCTCAATTTGGTTATATGCCTACCAAGATCCTCAGAAGAGCTATTTAGTAAATCCTTTTTTTTTTTTTTTTGAGTGGAGATTTACTTTGTGGGAACAGTAGTAGAAATATTACCTATGCAGACCTACTATGGTATAGGTAGAGCTTAATTTGTTAAGGAGCCACAAGGGGAATCCCAGAGAAGGTATGAAGCTTGGCAATCACCACAGCTTCCAGGCAGAGCCAGAAACCTTGATGCTTTGTTTTGAATGCAAGAATAGAAGCACTTCGGACATGTAATGCAAACCAATCCTGAAGCATAAACTTATTCTGCTGGTTTAAATTTGTTAAAAAAGATATTTATGGTTTAACAGATTATGCCTCAAGCCTTGTACTGTGTGTACTTTCTGTTTCCTGCATTTGCCATGAAGCTGTTGTGAAGGAATAAATCTAGTGTGACCTCTGAGTTAATTTAACAGAAAGCAAAAGAAAGCAAAAAAATGGCCGTTTTCAGCGTTAGCAAATGTGGAGCTTTTCATCCATTCCACACTTCACTCATGCAATATCCATGTGGCATTTATCCTCTAAAACTTGATACCACATTGCTTTATTTTTGTGTATAAAAAGCAGAGTTAAGAGCACTGTTCTTAACTTCCTTCAGGTAAAAATTTGAATTGGAGTGTGTTAATTTATAAAATATGTCAAATTTTTTCCTTTTGCTCTGTAACACAGTATCTTGCAGAACTATCACATATAGTATTTTAAAACTATCAAGATCCTGAGTATGAATAAGAACAATATATGTGTGCAGCTGTTACATATGTGTGGCTATTGTCTACAGTTTGGAGAAAACAGACTTTGAAAGACTCACTGGGCAGCATCACAGAGTTAAGAGAGGCTTAAAGTTATGATAAGGTAGCTGTCTGCAGTGATCTTGTCTATCCTAACTCAAAACTGCTGTGTGGAAAAAACTCAAGAGTAACTTGAATGGCTGTATTGTACTTCCAAGAAAAAAAACAACCTGTTGCTTCTATAGTGCAATCAAGCAAAGCTGTCAGAACACACCAAGCAGAAGGAAACACACAAAAGATAATGTCCAAAAAGAACACCCATCAGTCCAGGAAAAAATGTAATATACGTATATCTGATGGTGTGCACACAACTGAAAATCATGGTATTCCTTCATAATTACTGAAACAATAAATGGGTTTATCTGCATATAGTTGTTACCAGGTCACATGCATTTTCAAGGAAGTCAAGGAAGAGTATTGTCACAAGAGTGCCTGAATCTTTCTAAAACAATTTTTACTGCTAAGGCTGAGAATTCTGCAGCAAAGGCAAAAGTGATTCTCTTCTAAGGAAGGGTGCACTCATTGGACATTACCAGCCTCCCGCAGGAAGTACCCAACATCCTGTTTAAAACATGGTGTTTGTCTGAAATGGTGTTTCTTGTTGCAGCATCTTTCCTGACTTATGATACAAGTTGCATAGCTAGAGAAGGCAACATCAGATTCATTATTTCTCGGACTCTGTTGCCCTTTTATGTGTCCCACTGGGCTATGAAACACAGCATAAATTTAAAGCTACCTTCTAGAGGCTAGTCTCTATTAGGTAGTACCAGAGCTAATGTGGATGGTATCCAAGTGCTTGCAAAGCAGCTTCCGGAGCACAGTCCTTTAGGGACAGCTTTTAAACCACAGCCGACCATCAAATAATCATCCTGAATATGGTTTTGGCAGACTTATGGAAGATTTTTTTGGTGTCAATAATATTAGGCTTAGAGTTTGGACAAGCCCATTACAATTCCACCTGTACTTTCTTTATATTCTTTCTTTTTTCCCCAGTGATTTGAATTAAAAATCTTTCTGTTTTCTTTTAAATGATGAAGATTACATGATGAAATGCAATCTTCAACATGTGTGGTTCAACATCCTTTATAGAGGAATCATAGAAATGGACTTTTAGCTGCTTTCTTGCTGTGCCTTTTAAACACTGCCCAAAATGCCTGGAGAAAAGCAACTACTTTAGGGGAAATTCTGTCTAAATATTAGACAGAAAAATCCTCATGATAACACAACTAATTTATTTAATAAAATAGAATTATGGATTTTTAAGTTTTCTTCTCTCTGTGTGAGTGACTTCATGAGAACTTTCTGTATAAAAATTTTCCGATGTCCATTTTAGCTTTAATCTATCTAATATTGGCCATAATCTGTCTAAACTCCTAAACTTTCTGGACTGTCTAAGAGTTGTGTAATGCTGGGACAATTCTGGGAGATCAAAAGAAAACTAATGCTGTGAAAATATTTAAAGAGAAGAAATTGAGTGACTTAAGTAATTATAAGCTTGTCTGCCTTGTGTGGATTGTGCACAATTGGAATGGCAGATAATAAATGTGACTTTTTTTTTAAGAGTTAAGAAAAGTTAATTAATGCCAATAGACATAGATTTATTGAAATTTGATCTTGTTAAACTAACAAGGAAAAAAGAAATTTTCACCGTAATCTTCGTTGCTTGTAATGTAATGATGTTGATGTAATACCACTTGGGATATATAAGGTATTTTAACTTGGTATTGCAAAGCATTTTGACTAAGAAGCAAAACTAATACCAAATCAATAGGTATCAGTCAGGTGAAACTATTATTTAAATTATGTTCTCTAAGAAACAATTGCTGGGGAAGCATCACTGAGTGGACATTTCACTGGATTGAGTTCTGTGGTTTCAGAGTTGTTTAACATTTTTATCTATGGCATAAAATCATTACTGATCAATTCATTAATGATGTGAAAGCTGGAGGATCAATAAAAAAGAAGTCTAAGTAGTGATACAAAACAGTCTATAGCCCACTGTAAGCTGTGTGTAACCAGTGATACATTCATCATTCAGGGAGAAGCAAATACTTCAGACTTCTTTTGCATGCCCAGTGTTCTGGCATCAGGATCCTTGTGAAGTAATAAGATCAAGTCACCTATTGTATGTCAGAGCTTCCTGTAACAGAAAGTGATAGCTCTGAGAAAGACTCACAATGGATTGTGGATCACTAGCTGAAAGTGAGGCCTTCAGTGCTGTGGCCAAAGAAATACTGTTGGGAATAGTTTGTCATTATTTCTGTATTTGGTTGGCACACGTGATTGTTGTTGTTCTAGTGCATTGTGGCCAGGTACCAAGAACTCAGTATGACAATGAAAGCTTAAACAGGCATTAAAGAGCTATGGGAATGCCCCAAATCTGTAAAAGAAGTCTTTGGTATTCCAGCATCTGGCATATAAACCTGCATCTTGAGTTGTGTGCGTAGTCCTCATTTCTTTACCATCTCAGTAAGGAGAAATCAAGCTGGAAGTCAAACTGGAAAAGGTTCCACCTTTGTAGAAAGGTGGCAACATCAAAGGTACAGCCAATGTGTGTGCAGATGGAAATTAAAGCCAGTGGGGTATTTCGGACAGGAAGAGACACAAGGAATAGTAGATACTGTAGTTGCATAGAAAATGCAAGTACCTGGAAGGAGAAAATAAGAAATGACTGTGGGCTGTCTACTGTCATTTAAAAACTAGTGAATTTAAAGCAAAATTCACAAATGACTACCTAAAACCACATGAGACATCTGCACAGTATGCAAAATTAAGCAGTATAACTCCTTAGAGGCAGAAATGCAATGTAGGTTGAAAAAGGTCTTGAATGAACTCATGAGAATAATGTGTTGAAAGCTCAAGCTGAAACAAAACAAAACAAAACCACTTCAGAATCACGAAAGTCTTGAGCTGTAAACTGTTGAAGAGTGGGAGAGCATGCAACATTTACTCTTTTCCCCAGGCTTCTGCTCTATGGCTGCTGTCAGAGACAGAGTCAGGAAGAACTTTTTGTCTGCTTCCTTTAGCTCCAGTGTAGAAGAATATGTAGAAGATACCTGTGAAAAGAGCATTTTCTGGCTTGCCGTCCAATGGCCTAATGAGACGCACTGACTGATAGAAAAGTCAGACTTGAAATAAAACTCAGAATTTTAGTGGTGAAACAAATGAATTTACAAGTATATTTCTGAGTTGAGTCTGATGGTATCTTCTTTTGCGCTTGCTAGGTAAGATCAAGGAAGGTGGAATTAATTTTTGCTACTTCCTCTGCAGTAGCTATTCTATCCTCTGCAGGAGCTACTTCCTCCTAAGGCCTGTCCTCCCACACCCTATTGGTATGGTGTTAAAAAGTCAGCGACATTCAATACTTTGTACATCTTCTGATCAAAGCCCATAACAAGATGGAGATATAGCAGTAAAACTGGTAGGTCATTCAGTATATGAGATAACAGCAGTGGGATTTCATTTCCTTACAGTGAAAGGAGGCTTGTGGTGTGTGGAAAAGGGAGTTCTAGGCAGCATCATCCTGAAACTCTGCATTGTTGTCATGTGTCCTTTGATACAGACCTGGGGGTCCTTTTTTTCTTCTATGTCTGTGCAGGTATGTTTTTCCTTTGTGATTTACATGATAGCTTCATAGCTTTTATTTATGGTGGGAGAACCTTTGGAAAGGAGGTCCCTGGTCCTGGGAAAGGACCTCACCTTTTACTAGCAGAGTAGTTATATAAAATGGCTTGAAGGAACACTTAGTGGTTAAATTGTATTTCTTGGAAATTGTTTTAAATTTTAGGGGATTTTGTGTGAAGTTCACATAGGAAACAAGAAAGACATACTTTCAAAAATTCATCAAATGGATTGTGGTACATCTAAAACCACATTGTTTAAGCCTGTTTGTTTTTTCTTGTAGGTAAACAGCTTGAAAGTCATCAGAAACCATTAATGACCAAACCGAAGCAATCAGACTTTATTACTTATGTCACAGAATCCCCAAGCCAGAGAATCATAGAATGGTTGAGGTTGGAAGGGACGTCTGGAGGTTATCTGGTCCAACCCTCTGCTCTAACGGGACTGCCTAGAACAGGTTGCCCAGGACCATGTTGGTATGGCTTTTGAGTTTCTCCAAGAATGGAGACTCCAAGAATGGAGAACTTCCCTGGGCAACCTGTGCCAGTGCTCAGTCACAAAAAGTTGTTTCCTGATGTTCAGGAGGAACTCTCGATATATCAGTCAGTGGCCATTACCTTTGGTCCTGTCACTGGGCAACACCATAAAGAGCCTGCTTCTGTAATCCTTAGGCTCTCCCTTCAGATATTTATCTACATTAATAAGATCTCCCCCTGAGCCTGCACTTTTCTGGGCCAAACATTTCCAGATCTCTCAGATTTTCCTCATATGTGGAACACTCCAGTCCCTTAACCTTCTTCATGCCTCTTCTCTGGAAAATACAATGTGAAATATGCAGTAAAACTTTTATGTGAGATGACACGTGGAACCTGTAAAACACATTATGGGAATATAAGTACATAAAAATGAAGCTCTTCCTCTTGAAAGGCAACATAAATTTACATATATATGCATGCATACGTGTGCAAACACTTAACACAAGTGTAATGGAAAAATACCTCTTAGCTTGAGTTAATTGCAAGATTTTATGAATCTGCAAATTAATAGATGATTAAACATATGATTTAAACCCAAACCCATACATTAGAATGAAAACACTTTGCTGATCTGTAATCATCCTACTAAACTGCTTACATATACAGATTTAAATTTTGATTAATTTTGTGTGAAAGAAGAGCTAATGAGCTGAGAACTGGTTAGTTTGCTTCATACTGCAACTAACCATAGCAAATTATGATTTGTAGTGTAGATTTTTGGAACATATGTATAGCAGAAGAACATATTTTTTTCATTTGTAATATCACTAATTTTTATGAAACTTCTACAAATCCCATATTGTTCTGTTTCTTGTTAACTATTGTATTAGTAACACATTTACATGGTATAAAATTCAATAATGAAACAATGCAGCACTTTGGGAAAACTAATAGTCTTTGAATACATCATGTTATTATATAACCTGATCTAGTAACACAGAATTCTTGGACAGAAAGTAGGTCCATCATTTCCCTTACTATTATTTTTATTGGTATAAAATGGAAATTATGTGGTTTTGTGTAAATGAATTGTGAAAAGGTTACAGAATTAAGTTCCCAATTTAGCTTGTAAATGCTGGTATCTTCTGGTCATTCTTCCACATATTTTGAGTGTTGGATCCTGGCATCATATAATTAATTGAATATGAAGAAAATGAGTTTGAAAGTAGACTTGGAGTTTGGTTTAAGTGATGTGATTGTCATTTTGTAAATAACCTTCCACATCATTATGAGTTTTGTCCTTTGACTTTTTGTTTGAAGGTATTCAGTGATTGTGGATCTTAGCGGTGCTGCAATGTATATCTGTTTAGTTGAGATTTTGTTTTGATTTGTTTCTGTTTTCTTGGGTGTTATAGGTGGCTGAATAAGCCATCTTTAAAATGTGAATAATCTGCTTTCTCTTGTGTGTACTTGCACAAAAAATAGGTGTGTTAGTTGGCTTTGGTGTTATGTCTCCTAATCTGACTCTGTAAGGAAGCTGTGAGTAACAAATTTTTAAAAAAAACCTTTTCAGTAATAAGTGCAAATGCTTGTTTTTATACATTTAAAATATCCTCGGTGGCCTAGTAAGGACAAAGCAAGCTTGAAACATGCTTTGGAGACTAGAGGTTTCAGTAGTCAACACTGATAATCTTAACAATTAAGGAAAACAAAACTATATACAAGAATGTGAAATGATAATGGTGAGCAAAAATAGGTGCTGAGGTTATTTAAAGTATCTGTTTATACTCCCCATATGATTAAGAGAAAATAAAGAAGCTATGTAGCCAAATAATACTGTACACACTTAATGATTATGGACTGCTTTGGGGGAAGATGCAGGTGTTCATCTCTGTTGAAAATAAGGCCATTAAATGATAAAATATCTGCTAGATGGAGGTGGCAATACTAGAGATCACATAGCTATGAGAAATGACATCCTCATCCTCAGAGGCAACAATATTAAAAGTAGAAACTAAGCAATGCTGCTGATCTTAGCATGAAGTGGTTTGGTGTATAAGAGAGGTAAAGAATCCTGACAAACACTGTAGGAATAGTTCACAAAAAGAGATTTAACTGAAGTTCTCAAAAGCCCCAAACCTGTAAATAAAAATCACTATGCATAGTTTCTAGATGGTAGGAACAAAGAAATTATGGGAGAAGAAAAATCACCTTGTTCCAAGAAGGTGTCTTTCACCTTGGGAATAGCAACTGCTTGAGAAGTCATACAGGACAAAAATTGCCGGTGCAAAGCCTCAAGAGTCATTTTGGAAGGAATGACACAGGAAGGACATGGATCTGTTGGAACGGGTCCATCAGAGGGCCACAAGGATGATCAGAGGGATGGAGCACCTCTCCTGTGAAGACAGGCTGAGAGAGCTGGGGTTGTTCAGCCTGGAGAAGGCTCTGGGGAGACCTTATAACAGCCTATCAATACCTGAAGGGAGCCTACAGAAGAGACGGAGAGGGACTGTTTACGAGGAAGTGTAGTGACAGGACAAGGGGGGATGGTTTTAAATTGGAAGAGGGGAGATTTAGATTAGACAGCAGAAGGAAATTCTTTACAGTGAGAGTGGTGAGGCACTGGAACAGGTTGCCCAGGGAAGTCGTGGATGCCCCATCCCTGGAATTGTTCAAGGCCAGGCTGGATGGGGCTTTGAGCAACCTGCTCTAGTGGGAGGTGTCCCTGCCCATGGCAGGGGGGTTGGAACTCAATGATCTTTAAGGTTTCTTCCAACTCAAATGATTCTATGTATGAAAGCTGGCTCTCAGGAAATAAAGTGCAATGATTAAATGGATGTTTATCAGAACTGTTTACAATGTTATGATGTGTGTTGAAGTGCAACTTGTGTGAGCACAATATAAGAGCTGTATTTCATCTCTGCAGACACTAAAACATCATGTGACCAAGAAATGATGTGGTTAAGAATAAGAATTTGTGCAGACCAGGGCTCCTGAAGCTAAAGCATGATACTTTTCTTGTCGGTGTGCTTCAAACAGATCAACGAGCATAGCAATAAGGGCAATATGGGCTTTCATGCTTCACCAGGTTTCTGTGATCACTGGTGCAAAATGCCAATCAGTGTCTCAGTAGGGATCAGTATTTTGAGTTGGTATTTCAAGATAAAATGAACAATCTCTGCTTAAATAATCCGTGTTTCTGACCTGTTGTGGCTGGTAACTGCCATACAATAAATGTGCAAAGAGAATACAATTGCCAATCAGTCTGGAGCTGTTGTTGAAGTCTAATGAGATTCTGTACACTGACAAACTTTGAAGAAACATCTATCAGCCAATTTTAGTAGGGATTCAGCAACAGGTGATCTGGAACAAGAGCAGGTGCTTGAATTACCTTGAGTAAAAGCAGTGGAGGGTAAGTAAAATGACCTCCAAATATCATTTGGTGGACTAAAATAAAAGAAAATAGACAGAGAACAGGTGGGTTCAATAATCAAAAATATACTTAGATGTTCCTCTGCACAATGCTCTTCTAGTCCAGAAAAAAATAATGGTTTTACTTCCAAACATTACCCATTTCAAACTGATCCAAGAAACCAACACTGATCTTCTGGGATGAGGTCCGATAATTTTTATTTATCTTTCTCATAGTCTTTCTGATTACTTAAGTATTTCTTCTTTTCATTTGGCAGTTTAATGAGTTTCTTCTTTCTGAATTTGTACTGGCCTTGAATTCAACCAATACAACAGAAAAAAAGCCTAGTAAGGCTATTTCAGTCATCTTGGTTGTTTCTGAATTTCTTTCAGCAATTTCTGAAAATAAATCAAAACAGATAGTTTCAAAAGGAAGGGAGACATTTAATGGATCATAAAGAGAAATCCAATATTTGAAGTACAGTTCTGGCCCAAGTACTTTAAAGTAAATCCTGCTTTATGAAGAAAAACTGGATTTTAATGGAAAAAGAAAATCAGGAAAATGTTACGTAGTCTTGACTTCCATATTAAAGGGGTAATTCCAGAGAGGTGGGAAAGGAAGGAAGCAAAGACATCAAGAGAGCAAACCTGAAAAATTGCATGGGACATACTGCTGTGACTTTGGTGTTCTTTGTCTTTCTTTTGAAGCCTGTCTTAAGACATTTTCTATGGTTCAGTTCAGAAAAACTGAACAATTTAAAGAAATAGGAAGTATTGTAATGGTATTCATAACAGAGCTTTGAGCTCTTCTGAAGAAATTTGTAAATGTCTTTTCATCCTAATATATTGGAAAGAAGGATGGTGGGAGAGGAAAAGGTATATATCTCTCTATATAAACTTAACTTTTTGCTGTCAGGAAGTCTGCCTTTTCCATTCTTTTTACTTATAGTTTTTACATATTGCAGCATTTAATTGGAAAGATCTGTAAGTACTTAGAAAAAATTAGTTAGTGCTAAATAACAGATACATGTAAACTTATTCACATCATAGGTAGCAAAGCCTACATATTTGCTTAGCAAAGTATTTTAAAAATGTACAACACATTGTTCTAAGTTACAATGGTTCAAAGTACAGTGATAAGTACTTGTAGGTAATCAGCTGCATGTTTTGCTATGGTATTTTAAGACAAGGAGAACACCCTTTATTACTATTTGTTAAACACATTTATTTTTCCTCATACCAGATTATCATTAAGCATGAATAAATAAGTTCATTTTCTTAAAAATTCAAACAAAAAAAACCCAACCCAACGTTCTCTACTCATTTCCAAAAGAACCAGTAAATATTGGTTTATTTGGCAGTATTTTTGAGCAAAGCTCAAATAATGTCAGACTTTTAGTGACACACCAAAAGATGTTAAATGTTTCTATAATGGAAAGTTATTCAGGATCATGACATGTTTTACACTGTTTCTGGTTTTGATATGTCTGGAGAATTTGTGGAGGGTTAGGGATTTCCTGAAATGCTCTGCTAAACTGGCAAGCAAAGCCTTTGGGACTTACAGGTCATAGAAACACTGACTAGAAGTTTATTCCAAAAGCAATGCATTTTTGAAAAGAGATTTCTGGTTGTAATATCATTATTTCTTAATGAATTGTGAAGACATCATTAGGTGCAAAGTGAAACACTAATTTGACACCATTTGCATCCACTATAAAGCAGACATTGAATAACACAGCCAGTTACAATCAGGTCTGCACACAAAATTGTGTGGATACTGGTTTGTAGAAGAGTGTTTTGATGTAAATCTTCACACTGGAGAAGGTAAGCATATACAACCTTTAATGAAGGGCAGTCATATAGCGTGTTTTTAGAGTAAAAATTATGTATTTGACTATTTTGAATATGCATAAAATCGCTTATTAATTTTCCACCCTGCAAAATTATGTAACATCTATATTCAGGTTTAACATTTATACATTTAAAATCCATTTCTGTGGAAAAGAAATAAATCTTGGGTTCCTGGTGGTCCAAATACATAACATAAGGTTAGCAGTCAGTTTACTGAAAATTATCTGAATTTGATAGAATTATAGAATGCTTAGAGTTGAAAGAAACCTTAAAGATCATCAAGTTCCACCCCCCCTGCCATGTTGCAGCCCAGGATGCAGCTAGTTTTCTGGGCTGCTGGCAGAAACTGGTGTCTCACGTTGAGCTTTTCATCCAGCAGAACCTGCAAATCCTTCTCCTCAGGGCTGATCTCCAGCTATTCCCCACCCAGACTGTGTTTGTTCTTGGGATTGCTGTGACCCAGGTACAGGACCTTGCACTTGGCCTGGTTGAACTTCTTGAGGTTTGCACAGGCCCACCTGCCAAGGACTCTCCAGGTCCCTGTTGGATGGCTTCCCTTTCCTCCAGCCTGTCAAGTGCACCAAACAGCTTGGTGTCATCAGCAGACTTGCTGAGGATGCACTCAATTCCACAAGGCAATGCCACTATCCACGTTGCTGACAAAGATGTTAAACAGCACAGTTCCCAGCACTAACCCCTGAGGAACACCACTCTTCACTGATTTTCACTTGGACATTGAGTCGTTGATCACAACCCTTTGATTGCAGCCATCCAGCCAGTTCGTTATCCACTGACTAGTCCATTCATCAAATCAATGACTTTCCAGGGTGTCATGCAAGACTATGTTGAATGCTTTGTGCAAGTCCAGGTAGATGATGTCTGTCGCTTTGTCCTTTTCTACCAACGTTGTGTCAATATCATAAAAGGCCACCAAATTCCTCAGGCATGACATGCCCTTGGTGAAGCCATGCATTCTGTCACTAATTGCCTCCTTATTTTCCATGTGCCTTAGCAAAGATTCCAGGGGATCTGCACCAGTATCTTGCCAGGCACAGAAGTGAGAATGACTGGCCTGTTGTTCTCTGGGTCTTTCTTTTTATCCCTTTCTGAAAATGGGGGCTATGTTTCCCCTTTTCCAGTCAGCAGGAACTTCACCAGACTCCCATGACTTTTCAAATATAACGGAAAGTGGCTTAGGAACTTCATCCACCAGCTCCCTCAGGATCTGTGGAAGGATTTCATCAATTTCCAGATCTCCCTGCATGGAACAGAAAGTTCTGCTACAAAGCAGAAGTCTAAGCAGCTGGCAGAGGTCTCACAATCACTTTCCCTCGTACTCATGGGCTACTTCAGCTTCCCAGACATCTGCTGGAAACACAACACAGCAGAGAGGCAACAATCCTGGAGGTTCCTAGATTGTATGGAAGACAACTTCCTAACACAGCTGGTGAGGGAACCGACTAGAGAAGTTGCCCTACTGGACCTGCGGATAGTTAACTCAGAATGTCTTGTGGGGGATGTGGACATTGGAGGTCGCCTTGGACAGACTGATCATGAAAAGATAAAATTCTCAATTCTTGCTGAAGCAAGGCAGGGGGCTAGCAGAACTGCCACCTTGGACTCCCGAAGGGCAGACTTTGGCCTCTTCAGGAGCATGGTTGAAAGTGTCCCTTGGGAGACAATCCTAAAGGGCAAAGGTGCCCAGGAAGGCTGGTCTTACTTCAAGGAGGCACGCAGGAAAGAGCCATACCCAAGTCCAAAAAAACAAGCAGGAAGGGTAGAAGACCAGCCTGGCTAAATAGAGAGCTTTGGCTGGAGCTCAAGAACAAAAAGAAGGTTTATGACCTTTGGAAAAGGGAACTGGCAGGCAAGGAGGAATACCAGGAAGCAGTGAAGATATGCAGGGGAAAAATT
>BJBW01000327.1:27648-46556 GCA_004320125.1 Scolopax mira | reverse complement strand
TAGTGAGGGGCCCAAAACTGGACACAGTACTTGAGGTGAGGCCTCACCAGTGCCAAGTACAGAGGCATGATGACTTCCCTACTCCTGCTAAGTCCAACCCCCTGCAACGAACAGGGACATCTTCAACTAGATCAAGTTCTTCAGAGCACTGTCCAACCTAATCTTGAACGTTTCCAGGGATGGGACACCTACCACCTCTCTGGGCAACCTGGGCCAGTGTTTCACCACCCTCAGAGTAAAAATTTCTTCCTTATATCTAGTCTGAATTGACACACTTTTAGCTTAAAACTGTTACTCCTTGTCCTATCACTACAGGCCCTGTTAAAAAGCCTGTTCCCAGTTAAACTAGGACTTTGGAGATTGCTCTCTTGCTGTTCTTCAGGTGGCTCAGCAGGAGCCCATGAAGGTCTTAGCAGTGCTCAGAAAGCTGATGTGTCTTCAGACCTGCTGAGGTCTGATCCACCTCTGACTGGAGCCAACAGGATGCCATGAGGAACTAAGCTGGGCTTTCAAAGGAGAAGTCAGGAAGGATGCACTGTCCCTGCAGAAACACGAAGTGGCAATAGCCAGTGGGTGGGATTTGGGAGAAGAAATACCAGTAGATGATTGACGTGACACTAATGCAGGTATTTCCCTGTACGTGAGACATTTAACATTTGGCTTTTTTGCTTTTTGAGTTTCCAAAGAGCTCCCCACTGCCCTAATCTCCCCTGGTAATAAAACATTTCCATGTGTTACAAATGCAGCTTCATGAAAAAAAAAAAATTTAGTTTAGAAGGGTTTGCAGAAGGGAGAAAGATATGGTCTGTCTGCACAGAACAAAGGGGGATCAGCCTTGATGCCATTAGGAAAAGGCTGTAAACGTGTCTGCAGAAAAGAACCCTACCCCCTGCATCCCCTCTGCACACACATGTGTTTTCTCAAGAAACAGTCAAGACGGGCTGGGGCTCGGGCTGAGGCTCATCTTACTGATTTTCTGTTGTTTCTGAGGAATAATGGACCCTGGAGGATTGCGTGTTGGCCCTTAGCAATGCTTTGGTTGCAGGCTCTTTGGCCAGAGTCCCAATCTCTGCTCTCTATTTGTAGGAGGTCTGGGAGTTACCACCACACAACGCGTATCAGTGATCAGGACAATATTTTTTTTGCTTTTCCCCCTTCCCACTTCTTTTGCACATTGGCAGGTGGTCCCTGGTGGGTCTCCTGGGAAAGGAGCCAAGGGGACCCTGCTGAAAAGGGAGAGAAGCCAAGGGGTGGGTGAGGGAAGATGAAGTGTAAACTTCTAGGAAATGGTCCCGGGAAGGTGCAGGGGCTGTGGGGAAGGCGCCTGGGCCAGATCAAAGGCGGTGCAGGGAAAGATGATACTGCAAATGAAGTTAATGAAGTGCTTTTAAACAGCTGTGGGAAAGGTGAGACTGGGGACCCAGGGGGGCTGAGGTGGAGACAGGGACGTGTGTTAAAAGGAGATCGGGGGTGGGAGTTTTTTTAGCTAAACTTGCTTGGCACGTGAGTCTCTGTTTATCACCAGCAGCGTGGCCATAGAGCAATGCTGATGAAACTGTTTGCCTGGTGTGGTGGGAGTTTTTGTTGCCAGCCTCCTGGAGACCGCTTGTAAGGTCTGAGAAGCCCATGACTGCAATGGGAACCAGTGAGGACAGCCCTCACTGCCTCTGCTGACCTGGGGGACACTCCCATTTACCCTCCCCAGAGATGCAGAGCTAAAGCTTTTTGGGCTGGCTCTTGAAATCACGCAGCTGCTGTTGCCCACAGTTGTGTGGAGGAGCTCTTAGAATGTCACCTGAAGAGGTCCAGCAAAGCTGGAGAGGTGTGCATCAGCTATCCTCTTTTCTTGACTACGACAATGGAGGAACTGAAATGTCTTCAATGGTGGAGGGATGGAGAGAGCTCCTTGCCTGCTGGCATTGTTAATCAGAGAGAATACTTAATGTAATTAGCAAAGGTTCCCCAGAGGCTCTTTATGAAAGAAATTGGCACTCTCCACTCGATGACTGTGCAGGAGGCTGGGCCCAACACAGCAGAGTCTGGACTAGACTAAGCAGTCCTTGGTTTCTCTGCTCCAGCAAGTGAGGAGCCAAGTGGCTCTTGTCTCTCCTGCCTACCACCAGCCCGAGGAGGGTTGCTTTGAGCCACCCGATATAAAGCCATGATCTTACCAACCTAAACACTTCTAAATTTGCATCTGAAGTCTAAGGAAGGGAGATGTGCTGACCCTTTGGCCAGTAGGCAGCTAGACCTTCTAGCTGTTCATCCTCAATCATGTTCTGATGATGCCCTTATCTCTGTCATCTACGGGAATTTTTGAACAGGAGT
Source organism: Scolopax mira (assembly GCA_004320125.1). Classification (NCBI taxonomy): domain Eukaryota; kingdom Metazoa; phylum Chordata; class Aves; order Charadriiformes; family Scolopacidae; genus Scolopax; species Scolopax mira. The sequence goes on along the minus strand of BJBW01000327.1, from coordinate 44,228 downwards.
TTGTTTTTTCCTTTCCTGATAGGTTGACAGGGTCTGGAACCTGGTGCTCCCAAATAATACATGGATGTCCTGACATGAAGACCTCTGTGTGCTGGATTTTACCAGGCTGTAGAATGACTCAGTTGTCATTTAGCTTCTTCTATGGTCAAGTCAAAAGGATGCATGTTGGCTAGATCTTGCTTGAGGGCAGCCTACTGTTCTTACAGCTCATTTCCAGTTGTATCTTAATTTCATTATATCTGCAAATACTGTTAATAAGCCCAATATTGTTTTCTCCATTAAACTTGCAGTGGGGTTCACAATATGAGAGACAAAGTGTTTGGGACATCCATGGTATTTAGGGGTGAACTTAATCTAGCCCTTTGGAAAGACAGAGGGAAAGACTGCACAACTCAAACTGTTACACATCTTCAGTAATTTCTACAGCAATTAAATCTATTTTCTTATTGTCTTGTTTTCCAGGTCAACGATGCAGTTCCTACCCTGGTTCAATTTGCTGCTTCTCCTTCCTTGTTTTGGCACCACCAAAACCTGCTTCCCCGGCTGCCACTGTGAAGTGGAAAGCTTTGGCCTGTTTGACAGCTTTAGCTTGACCAAGGTGGACTGCAGTGGAATAGGATCACACATTGTTCCTGTCCCAATCCCTCTGGATACCTCCTACTTGGATCTATCATCAAACAAACTGGAAACAATCAATGAATCGATGCTTACTGGCCCTGGATACACCACCTTGGTGAGCCTTGACCTGAGCTACAACAAAATTGCCAAAATTTCCTCCACAACTTTCTCCAGGCTTAGGTACCTGGAGTCCTTGGATCTGAGTCATAACTCTCTGGAAGTCCTCCCAGAGGACTGTTTCTCCAGTTCTCCTTTGGGCGACATAGATTTGAGCAATAACAAGCTTTTGGATATAGCTATGGACATTTTTGCTTCAAAAGGTCAAGGAAAACCCCTGAATGTGGATCTATCCAATAATATGCTCAGCACAATTACAAGGCACCGCGAAAAGAGCATCTCTAACATCCAGAATTTAAATCTTTCTGGGAACAGGCTGACATCGGTGCCAAACCTTCAAGGGATTCCTCTCCGATACTTAAATCTTGATGGGAACCCTCTAGTCAAGATTGAGAAAGGAGACTTCACAGGGCTGAAAGATTTGATTCATTTATCCCTCAGTGGCCTACGTGGCTTTGGAGAATTATCTCCTTATAGCTTCAAGGAACTATTAGCTCTCCAAGTTCTGGATTTATCTAGCAATCCCAACTTGAAGTCACTGCCTGCTGAAGTTATCTTTGGTCTGAACTCCCTACAAGAGCTCAACCTCTCTGGGACAGGCGTGTCGTCCTTGCCAAAGACCATGCTGAAATACCTGCCTTCCATCAAAAGCATCACCCTGGGGAAGAACATACAGTGTCTTAAGACCATCAAAGAAGGACAGTACCACCGACAAATCGGGATGACCAAAAAAGAGGTCCTCAGTTGCCATGACAGCCATGGGTCCGTAGCAGCAGCACCTTACGTTTCGTGATGAAAGTTGGGGAGAGGGGGTGAGAAAGGGAGGGGGGGGGGGGGGCATGGGATTTGTACAGGTGTCGGACTGAGATGGCTTGCAGTGTGCCTTTTGTAAAACTGTCAATAATTTATATATTTGTATATGCCAACACTTGATTGTTTGTGGATTTTATAAACTCTCAAATCCTGGCCTGCACCGACTGCAGGCTCCAGACTTTACCCGGTGCATCGAGGTCCTGCACGCAGCCCGTTCCCTCAAGAGTGGTGATGCTGGACAACAGGAACCAAGCTGCTCTGCAGGTCCCAGGGCAGAAAGGTAGGTCTGGAGCAAACCTTCCTGCCCCAGACATGTTTGTAGGAGCAAAGCTATGTCTCACCAGAGCACACACCAAAACATACCGACTCGGTAGCTGCTTGCTTACAAACCCATGCATCATCCTTTTTTTTTTTTAATTATTACTCCCCAAGAAGTGCCTTCTGGATGCTGCCTTCATTAGCAGCACCCTGTTCCCTGTCATGCACTTTCAGTCTTGAAGAAACATTTCCAGACCAACCTGAATACAGGGTACTCCTAATGTGCTGGTTTTCACACATTATTTGCATAGGTGTGCAATGAACATTGAGTAAGCCCAGAAATTTTCCCACAGCGTTCTCCCTGTTTTCCCGTCTCAGTCCTTTCCACGTCTAATTATTTTAGGTCCAACCATGGCAACCTTCCTGTCTTTCTACCCTTTGCGAGCCATTGCTCAGAGCTGATGCGCAGCAGAGCAAGGGGAGCAGAGGGATCTGCCAACAGCCACATCTCACCCAGGAACCAACCTCCGATGAATCAGATTGACTGAGTTGCCAAGCGAAGAGATTGTGTAGCCTAGCTTAAAAAACAAACAAACAAATAAAAAAAAAAAATAAATCCCTGTTCCCTTTCTGGGGAAGCTCGGAAGAAAACTTTGACAGGGTTTCTCATCTTGACAACCTTATCAAACCAAAATGCAGACCCAGAGGATGTGAGAGGAAGCTGTCTCCATGCTGACGTTCCCCTTCTGAACACAACATCTGCAACTCAGCTGGGCACATGTGAGGCAATTTCCAGTGCCGAAACGCTCTCCAGAACCTCTGCCAGAGGAAGAATTAGCACTGACGCCTGCGACCCTGGAGTGCTTTGCCTATCAGGGGAAAGATCTTGGGTTTTATTTTCCAGAGTTGTAGCTTTTCTTTCCCTCACACAGCTCCCTGGCTGCCAACTGAAATCTGATAAAAAGCCTGGTCCTTGGAGATTTACTCATTTTTTCCCTCATTGCTGAAGTTCTGGCAAAGCAGAACTTCAGAGCCCCTCTTGTCCCTCTTCTTCTCCAGGCCAGGAGAAAGCAGAGGAAGGCAGCACAGCATGACTCAATGCCGTATGTGAAGCCTTGTTTATGGGAGCTCCTGCAGTGGAGGTGTCTGCTGAGGTCAGGTCCACATCTGGCACGCTCTATCCTGGAGAAGGGATGTTGTGGATGGTGGTCCTGCTTGGGCTGATCAGCAGCTTGGTTTCCAAACCCAGCCTTGCATGAGGGCAACCTTCAACGTTTGAAGCTGACTGAAGGAGGTCCATGCAAAGGTGATGCAGATAGAAACTCATCCCACAACCCTCTTTAGGAGCATTGGGAGGACCTCAGGATTCCTTTCACATCCCCAAAGGTCTTTGCAAACTGAAACCCTATTGCCCAAAGCTGTTGTCTCCAGGGATGGTTGAAACCCATTGGACCTATAAAAGCCAGAGTCAAAACTCCACTTTGGACTCTGAAATTCTTCTCCCACCTTTTCATTCATCTCTTTTTCAATAATTTGTTGGGGGACTTTAGGGTGGGACTTAACCCTTTCTTTCAGTCTTGGGGCTTTTGCCCCTTTCCTGAGCCTTTGCAGAGCTTGACCAGCCTTCAGTCATAAGAAACATGTTGATTTTCTTAAAAAGGCAATGGGACTGCCTACAGGTAGGGATCTGGAGGGGAACAGCAACCAAATGCAGTGCAAGACAGGGGAAGTTTGGGAGGAAAGGGGTGTTTTTTTTAGTGGACCTTGCCTTTTTAAGAGAATTCTTTTCTGCTGGCAGAAAATGTAATTATTTTTTTTTTAATATAAGTTGTTTAATTTTATAAGTCTGTACGTAGATGCAATGTTACAGGGATCACATGCTGTCAAAGTTACTGTCTTTGTGCCACTGTGGTAAGTTCAAAACCCAATGTGACAATCCAATTGAAGACTGCAAGATTTCCTTGTGTAATCTCTCGCTAGCTGCGAGCTAAACGAGTCTTAGCAAAAGCTGGCAAATACCGTCGCTGTGTTAGTTTGTTTTTCCTAAAGAACCTCTGCAGCATTGTAAGGCTTTGTGATTACTCACAATATAATAAAGTGATTTGGAGGAGAATAAACCCAGATCCCCCGGATTTATTGTCTTAGTGCTGGGAAGGCGGCAGCTGTCTCTGGGTCTCTGAGAGAAGCAACGTAGCTTCTCTCCTTGCTCTGCTCAGCCCCACCAGCCTCGTGGGTGATGCATCTCCAAACTGGGGGCCAGGATTTGTCCCGCTGTGTTTGGCCTGCTGGCCTCCTCGCTGGCAGAAAGACTTGAGAACTTCACTGGCTGACTCAAAGGAAATCATGGAGCTGTGGCAGTGAAGCAGCACAAGAGTATCTGGAGCAAATTTCCTGCTCCAGGATCTGCTCCAAAGCTTGACAGAGATGGTGAGGGCCTCTTCGTGGATTTGGCCAATCTGTGACACAGTCTGCCAGGGTTGAAAGGCTGGATTTGCAAAAAGGGTGATGGGAGAGAACTCAAGCTGTTTCCTGAGACCATTGGGGTGGAGGGAAGCGAATCGAATGAGGGGTAATGGGCTTAAACTGAAAGAGGGAAGATTTAGATTAGAACTCGGGAAGAAATTCTTCACTATGAGGGTGGGGAGACATTGGCCTAGGTTGCCCAGAGAAGCTGTGGCTGCCCCATCCTTGGAGGTGTTCAAGACCAGGCTGGATGGGGCTTTGAGCAAACTGCTCTAATGAGAGATGTCCCTGCCCATGGCAGGGGGGTTGGAACTAGATGATCTTTAAGGTCCCTTCCAATCCAAACCATTCTATGATTCCCTGAGTGATGCCACGTATGGAAAGCTGCTCACTGCCAGACCGTAGCACTTTCAGCAGTGAGATACACATGGTCCAGCCTCAGCACAGCTCTCCAAGGAGTGGGGGCTGCTGCGTGGAGGACTAAGAGCATGCAGAGCCATTGCAGCTAAAGAATAAATAGAAACACCTCAGGAGGGCTTTGCTTGCCCTTAAATAGCAAATTTAATTTTAAGCACTTCTCAGTGTTGTGTATAAAAGTGATGCAAGCAGAGCCCCATCAAGGAAACCACCCCCAAGAAGCTGCAGCATTCCTTGTCCTCCCAAGCCTGAAGGAACAAATGCATCTTCCATCCAGGCAGCCAGAGCTACAGGCTGCCTGGAAGAGGCTGATGGTTCTCCACCTGCTTTTCAAATTGCCTGATCCTCCAGGACTGTAAGGTTTGGCCAGACTGTAACCTGGGGTAGACATCTCAGGAGAGGCCAGATCCTGCTCCCAGCACTGTTATGGACTCTAGAGGAAAAGACATCAACAACCCTTTGAGATGACCAAAAATGTTGTGGCTGTACCATTCCTGGAAGTGTTTAAGATGAGGCTGGATGGTGTTCCTGCTCATGTCAGCAGGGTTGGAACTCAGTGATCTTTAAGGTCCCTTCCAACTCTAACCATTTTATGATTCTATGACTGCTCCTCTGGTGTCCACCATGGAACATTAGGCTATACCACCACACTCCTTCTGGGGCTCCTTCTGGATGGGATCCCTCCTGCCCTGGAACAACAGGCTCAGCTGGAGCGGTGGAGAGTATCCTGCTGCCCCAGTCTGCCAAGGGAGCAACAGGTTGGAAGCTGGTTTCTCCTACTTCCATGTGAATGCCCTACTTACAAGATGCTCCAGCGCTGTGCTGAACCTTGTCCCTCACAGTATTTCTTTGCCCTCTTCCCTTACCGTCCTCTCATTCTCCTAGTGATTTTTATTACCTAAATAGCCTTTACAAAGTCCTCTGCATGGGAAGAAGCTTGCAAGCCTCCATCGGCAGCATAAGCCCCCATGTTGCCCATGCATGTGTCCCTCTCCACCTCCAGATGCCTGAAACAACGTCCCCATGGAGAAAGAAAAGGCTTCAGGATTGGAAAATTTGAGGAGGCCCTCGTGACAGCTTCCTGAAGCTGTTGTCAGCTTGATAACACGGTGTGACAGGCTGAACCCCATCACCCCAAGCCACCCATGCCAGGAAAGCTGGCCAGGCTGGTTAGCTGCAAGCTCTGGCTGTCTCCAGGACCAGCTCAGCTCTGCGGCTGGATACGTTTGCCCTGGCAAGTGAGATGGGCTTTTTAATTAGAGGTTGAATATTTTTAGTAGCAAAAAAACCTCAGCAGAGGCTGGGCAATAAGGACAGGCTGGGTTAGGGAGGGTGAAGAAGTGGCTGAGCTGGCATTTCCTTGCAGCCCTATTGTCTCCTGGAGGGTTCCCAGCATCTTACCCCCCTTTCCAGCATGTCGGGAAAGACAGTCAGGATTGCTTCCCCTCCCATCCGCCTCGTGCCCGGGGCAGAATAGGGCAACCTTCTTCTCTTTATTTCAAAACATGCACCTCTTGGTAGTCAAAAGCCCCCGTTTCCTTCTCGCCAGTCTGCTGGAGCCGTATCTCCTGGCTGTCAGCTGTCAGCCTACAGAAGTTCCCCACTGACTGATGATGTGACTGACTTCATAGCAGCAGTAGGTGCCGTCCTTTTTAAAAATAGCTGCTCCTCTGTACATTTTCCATCTTGCAGGAGGATTTTATTTCCAGCACGTTTGTTCCACACACCCTGACTTGGTTAGGCTGGAAAGAGCGGACGCACTCTTGCCTTGCCTGAAAAAAATAACGCTGCACAGCTGGGCATAATCCTTCGGGCTGCCCCAGAACCTGTGAAAGCTTTGGGGCAGCCAGACCCCCTGCCCCACGCTCTAAAGGCAGCACCGTGGGGTTATTCCTGCCCTGTCACCTCTGAGACATCCCCTTCCTTCCCTTTTTAAGTGGATGAGGGACCGGGGAACCTGATTAAAAGGTGGGAAATTGGAGCTGAAAACTAGGCCATCAGATAATCCTCTGCTGTAATAAACAGGGACTGGAAGCACCGGCCCTTAATCACAGCCTTTGTCTCCCAGCATTTGTCTGTCTCTGTGCATGGGTCCCCCAGTTCCAGAACAAACCCACCACCCCCCTCCTGCCCCATCCCCACCCTTGCACCGCCTTTCATTAATGCCATCAAGCATCAGCCCCCTGTGCCAAGGGGCTGTGCGTCCTCCAAAAAAAACCACACCAAAAGGGGGTTCGGGCAGGGGGATGCTCTGCCACCTTGCCCAGCTCCATCCCCTCCGCTGGTCCAGCCTCCACTCTGGGTCCACCCCAAGGGGATGAAACAGCCTGAAAAAAAAAACCAACACAAAAAACCCCACAGTTTTGCCCTTGGAAACTTTCCCACCACCCTGGTGATGTCCTTTAACCCCCACCAGGCTGCCCACATGGTCCTCTGCGCCACATGCACTCCCTTCCTCTTCCTCCTGAGTGGTGGTGGATGTGTGTCACGGGCAGGCGCTTGCTGGTAATTGACAGGGGCTGTGCTGGGAATTTCGAACCTACATTTCAAAGAGATCGTTAACCTCCTTTTCCTTCTCTTTGAACTGCTTCGCTTTACTGTAGGTTAAAGGAAACACACAGCTTCTTCCTCCCACAGCCCCTTTTGACGGGAGCCCAGCACATTAGAGCCAGTGCTTTGTTTTTTTCACCAGCAATGAATATGGTGGTGGAATGCTGCTAAGTGGCGTGTGATGATGCGTTTTGGTGGGAACCAAAGGCCCTATGCTTTTGGAGGGGACTGTAGGTAAAGAATGGTCCAGAGATGGTCAAGAGACTGTCAGATGCACACAACATCGCTGTCCTGGCAGCCCACAGCATGTTCTCAGCCCAGAGAGGACCAAGGAAGGCCCATAAGTTATGGGTCGCTCACCCAGAAACTAGGTTCAAGCCCCTCTACCATGCTGGACTTTCTGGGTGGGCTTGGGCACATAAAGTTCTACTTTTCCAAAGTGTTTTTCCACAGGTAGTTTAAGTCACCCTGTGACTGCAGGGCAACAGAGAGGTTGTCCTGACCTTCCTTTCTATTACATCAAAGCCAGCATTTGAGAAGCCCTTCACTGTATCAAAAGAGAAAAAAAGGCCATTTTTCAGACAAATCCATAAGTTGAACCAACCCATCAGGTGTCCACGCAGCTACCAGCAGAACTGCACAAAAAGAAAAGCATGGTGTGCTGCACAACAAGCACTCTGAGTCCCTCTTCATAAGAGTATCTGGAGTCTATGAGCAATGTCCTTATCCATTTTAGATTTAAAACAGGTGGACTGAAGGCTCCCAAGTACCTCTAAGCATCTAGAACTCAGGCCTGGTTGGGCTGCTGTGAAGATAAATGTATGTAAGGACTGTGAAGTCTTGGATTATTAGATTAGAAAATGTCCTGAAAGACAAGCTCTACATCACCATAGCTGACACCTGCACTGGTAGGCCTCCATTGACATCTGGGGTCATCCTTGGACATATGGTCCTAAAATCCTTGTGCCATTAATGATACTTTCTCAGTTCCATTAGCTGTCCTCTTTGCCCTCATGGTAGATGCTCCACCAAGCATCTTCAACGGGCTGGAGTATGTTCAATACCCACTTTTTGAGACGAATTTTCTCAACACCTTCTTCTCACCAGCTGGGACAGGACCAGGTATGATGGGAAGAAAGGGAGTTGGGGGGTGGAAAAGAGCTCTGGCATGACCGCAAAACTGAATTTGGGGTCCTTCATGGGGCACACACCTCTATTGCTCTGATGGAAGCTGTAAAACCTGATGTTCTTTGCAGCTTGTGCTGGTTTTCACTGTATTTTGACTTCATTTCAGCTGCCCTTGAATTCAGAGGGCAAGTCTTCCATGTCCTCATGGCTCTACTACTGTCCCTAATTCCACCACATCGGGCTGTTAAGTCTCCTTCTGCCCATGATTGGCCTTACCTTGTTGTACAACTCCATACAACAATTTTCACAGCTCAGACAAATCACCAGAGGTCTGGTCATCGACCAGATCTAAGCTCTTAGCTTCATCTATTGTGAGGGAGAACACATCAGTGTAAACCTCAGTCAAACATTTATTCTAATTTATCCTACCTCATGGTTGCAATGAACTAAGTGCATATAGTTACCACAGGTCAGCTAACACTCATAAAACCTCATTGCGTCGATCAAACATTTGAGAGCTCATATTAAAGCATAAATTAATCCATGCTGCTTCATAACCTTTCGCATGTTTCTGAAGAACGAGAGTCTACAGTCTTTTTTTTTTTTTTCTTTAGCCATACTCACTGCCATCATTTATTTTATCGCTTCAGTGATTACGACATCTAAAATAATGGGTAGATTTATTTGCTGGAAGAACTGGGCATCTCTGGAAGTAATTCTCAGACCTGCTAAGCTGCTGTCTCTGTCTAAGGTAAGAAATTCCTGAAGGAGGAATACCTTTTCCTGTGAGGTATGTCAAGGAAAACAGATTCCTGTTTGGTCCTTACCTGCAGTCTCTTTTGCAGGACACAAGGGGCAAGATTTTTTCTTATTTTGCTATTAATACTAATCACCAGCATAAAAATTCTCCATTTTCCCTAGAAGTATTTGTTGATAGAATTTTTCTCATTTACCTGTTTTTGTCTTCAAAAAGAACAAAAACCCACTCAACAGCTCTTTGTCGTAGTGCTACCTGTGACCTGCATCCTAGAGTCTGCAGAATGAAAATCCTCTGAATAAATGGGAAAGGAGAAGGGCACAGAACATATCCCTATGATATTCCATGAGAAATGCCTGGGTAATCCATGGTGGCAATTGTGCCACAATGCTACTTTACATTTCTTAAACATCCGGGGGCAGCATCCTCAACCTCCCAGAACCTATGATCATCCACAGCTAAACTGGGAAGGATCCTGCCCCAGAGATTTTGCAACCAGAGAAGACCTCCAAAGGGGATATTATCACAGAAATATGGGAAGATTAGGGCTGTGTTTCTGTCACAAAGTCTCATTCAATAGCTGTATTATTTCCTTGGTCATTTTAGGAACACACATTGGCTCAATCAAGTCCATACCTCCTTGCTGTAAGATCACTCTAATGGCATGTCAAGCCTTTCAATAAGTCCAGTGGGCTTCTCCTTTTGGAGGCTATTTCACAGTTGGGTTTGAATTCACCAGTGAGAAACTTTTTCACTCAAAAATATTCCCCATAAGCATATTCTTGTCTCTACTTTTGCTCATCAGCTATTTCTATGTCCACACACAAGCAGGCCAGTCTCTGCTCCACAGAAGGCATGTGGACACTTGGTAACTCCAGGAAAGAGATGCAGTTCTGTGAAAGAGCACTACCAGGCTTGCAATGGGGTTGTGTTTCTTTGCTTTGGGGCAAAAATAGTGCTTTTCTGCAGTAACTCTGCAAATACTGTTGGCTGGGTTTCAGCAGCCCCACAAAAGCAGTGGTAGGTCCTTCATGCATGGAGAACATCCCCCAGTCACAGCTGGCTGTCCATGGGCAACCAATTTAGGCAGGCAAAAGCTCTGTTTGGAATTGCTTCAGCTTCCCCCTTCCTGAAACTAAAATCAGAGCTATAAAGTGTGCATTGTGCTGTCATCCCAAAGCAGAGCATCCCAAACCAGAGTGGAAGCACCACAGCTGGCAGGGACCTCATCCTAGAGTCCCCAAGGGGTATTGAAATTACATCAACAGCCCCAGCAGCCTGACGAAGATGAGGTGGCAATTCTTTAATTTTCTTTCTTCAAGCCGCAGAAAAAAGAGGACACAGGACAACCTTTGTGTCAGGACATGTCCCCATTTCAGTGCCACAGCTCCCTGCAATATCCCAGCTGGTTGCCCCGTCTGAAGCAGCAGTTTCACATGCCAGAGCAGAGCTATGCAGCCAGCCAAGCACCATTAGCCTAGTTTTTCATCCAAGCAAGGAAGCCCTGGCTCCTGGCAGGCTTATTAGCTTTGTCACCAAGCTCAGCTGACACCTTGCCAAGGCATTCTGGCTGCAGCTGGACCTGCCTGGCTTCTGTCCCACCAGCTTGGGTCTCTCCTCATCACACTTCCCTGCCCTTGGGGATCAGCATGGGCAGAGCAAGCTTTTGTGTCTGCCCAACTGGGCAATCACAAAATGGCTGGTTATGGGGATAGCTACAGACTTGTGAGTTGGAGGGGCTGTTGAGACTCCAAACACCCAGAGATCTCTGAGATTCAAATATTTTCTCACCACGTATTTGGTTGTCCAAGAGCCAAGATTTCCCTTCTCTTTGACAAAGGTGGTGCTGGGCACAAGCAGGGATGAGTAATTTGTTGTATTTGCTTCTATTGCTTACCTTCCCTCCTTCAAACTCAGGGTATGTCTGAAAGCTTGCAAGAAACCTGCACGGCTCTTCCCAGGGACGGAACCAATTTCATAAGCAGTTGGAAGAGAAAACAAAATCCCAGAAGCTGACAGGCTCTGGAGATCCAGTACATCTTCCCTAATGGCTGCAAAAATCTACACTCTATTTCTCGACCCCTTTTGTGATTGCTAGGGAGAGAAAAAGACAACCTGCACCCATAGCAGTTCTGCACATCCACTTCCCTCCTGCACCAGAGATTTTGCCTCTTCCACTAAAATAATCCTGGATGGAAGTACCCTTGGGGTGGCAGAAAGGATTGTCTCTGCTCTAGAAGTCCAAAGTAAGGTATTGCATTGCTGTCCCCATCAGAGCCAGCATCTGGCTGGGGACAGATTATTTCCACGGCTGGATCCACCACAGAGCAAAGATACTGGGGATATCCCCTGTGTCTCATACCCTCCTCACTGTTCACATGCTAACGATGTGTGAAGGCCATAGAAATGCTCCCATACATGGAAACTTGTACTTTCAGCTCCTGGAGCTCTGGGCAGCAGGGATGCTATGGGCTAACAGCACATTCTGAGGTGTTTCCTGCATCCCTGTTTCCCTGCTCCAGATAAAGCCTAGCATCTTGTCTCAAGTTCTACAACCCCACAGGCCAACTCATCCATGGCATCAGCTTGGCAGATTTACAGATTTACAGTTTCTGAAAGGAGCATGTCTCCATTGTTCCTGCAGACCTGCAGCAACAGAGACGCCGTATCCTCTCTGAAAAAGCAAATTTCAGCCTTTATATTGCCCTTCTCATCACAGAATCCTAGAATGATGGAATATTTTGTGTTGGAAGAGCCTTTAAAAATCATCTAGTCCAACCCCTCTGCCATGGACATGGACATCTTCAACTAGACCAGGTTGTTCAAAGCTCCATTTGACCTGGTCTCAAATACCTCCATGGATGGGGCATATCCACAGCTTCCCTGGGCAACCTGTTTCATTATCTCAACACTCTTATCATAAAACAATTTCTTCCTTATGTTTAATCTAAATCTACTCCCCAGCCTCTAACCTGCATCTTCCCTACCTGCAGCCTGAGCAGGTGACTCCTTGTCCTTACACCTACAGATGCTGTGACGAAGTCATGAAATTAATGACTGACAAGTGATGACGCTGCATATCAGCAATGTTTGAACCGCTGAGCTCTTGCTGAAGGCTGGTTCCCTCGTTAAGCACCTTCCAGCACCAGGCACAGCCTGCAACACAGCTGATAGCATTTTTATCAGTTTTCCAAGACATTAACTGTGGGACTTGCTCTTCTCCCAGGCACCTGCGATGCGCTGCAGGTTAACCAGGGAGCAGAGAGCAGGCACAGAAAACAAAAGGGATGCTCTGTTGGGAAAAGATAAGGACAGAAATATCCCTATGATGGTGACCTTAGAGAGAAACTGCCCCATGGCTAGATGAATAGTGCTGGCAAAAGGCAGAGTTTCTGCTAGCCCCAGTCAGGATCTCCTTGGACTGGGACAGGTAGGAGTGAGGCTCAAAAGGTAATTGGGGTCTTGTTAGGGTGGCAGCTGGATCAGTCCCCTTCACAACCAAATGGTGCTGCCAACACACTGGATTGCCACAAGGGATGTCAGGGTGACATGGGTTATCGCTGTCTGTTCCGAAGTTGCTTACATTCAAGGAGGAAAGAAGACACCATTTCTTTCTGTAAATATTTTTTTCTCTTCTGACCTTGAGATAACTTTGTCAGGAATTCATGCCACTCCAACTCCTTGTGGTGGTGGTTACCAACTCTGTTGCCAGGAGAAAGGTCCTGTGATAGCATCATAGAATGGTTCAATTAAGCTAAGGTTCAGCTCTTGGTTTGGGTTAACCTCTTTCTTGCAGAAAAGTTAAAGTGAACATGGGTGTGAATTACTTTAAAACCAGGTCAGGTGTTCAACTCATTCAATAGATCCTTGGTGGGGCATGTCAGTCTGGCCTGGGCTCTGAAAGCTCCAGGACTGACATTTGGAGGCATCTTTTTAAAAATTTCATACATACAAAAAGAGCACAAGGTCAGGACACGGCTGATCACTGGATGCACCCTGCAGGATCACAGCCAGTGACTCAGAAATCCTTGCTAGACACCTCTAGCCCCTGTTTGAAGAAGGCTTCATGGTGAGATGGATGAAGCAGAAAGTAATCATCTGCAGCAAGGGAGAATTATCTGCTGTAATGACATCTTTCAAATCAATAGGCCTGGATAACTCACTGCTAGGAGCCATCAAGAAATGACACAAGGAGGCATTAACATTAAATCTAACGAGTTTTGGGGAACCTCAGGGAAGAGGAATGTGATGGCACAGGGCCTGGGTCATGGCAACAAGGGCAGAGGAGAAGGGGACCACCATAAGGGTGAACACCACCAGTTCTTAGCAAAGCAATAGAGCAGTTAATTTTGGATTTTATCAACAAGCTTGTAATCCAGACAAATGCACATATGTCTATAAACAAAATCAGATGGCAGAGCAGGAAATCTTCATCAGCATTCATCATGTTTCAGCCTTTGAGCCTCTGCTGATCAAGGCAGCTGTGGTGGTTTAATATGTTGCGGTTCCTCCAAGGCATTCTGCTTTTTTTGCTTCTAAACTGCAGTAGATGAGATTAACAAAACATGCATTAAATGGTGTTAGAACTGGCCTCCTGAGAAATCTCAAAATGTGGCTGTAAAGGGATGGGGTTATAACCCTTTTCTTACCAGAGATGGCTTAATGTTAACAGAGAAGTAGATGGAAGCAGGTCCAAGCATGGAGGGTTAGAGGACTCCAAGCCCAAAGGCAGGCTCAGGAGGATGGACTGGGGAGGAGGCAGTGGAAGAAGAATGCGGAAGGACTTTAAAGGGACTGAGAAGGGGTTTGTGGAAGCAGCTCAAAGGTCTGTGGGATGGGAAGTGTACTGGGCTGATACATAGGTGCACCCATGGAATGAGAGACAGTCAAAGGGGTGTCAACCTGGAGGGCAAATACCCATCAGTGTTCACCTAAAGAGTGCCTTGATCTCCGGGGAGCTGAGGATGGATGAGAGTCAGCCAAGCTCATGGGCCAGAAGAAGCCCACAAAGGTCTTGGGCATCCAAAATGAGCAAAGATCCCACAGAAGCGACACCTTCTTGCGTTAGTAGACAGTGGGCTGCTAGGAGGTCACAGGTCAGTTCTGCTGGCCACACACCCAAGGCTGAGAATTAGAGGGTTAGAACTCCAGGATTAGACAAAACCTTATTCATGAAAGAGAAGGCTGAAAGGGATCATTACATAGGGGTATTTACATATGGAAAAACTGTCTGATAGCAAGAAAGAGCAGGGGAGGTTCTTCAGCCATGCTGATAAGGGGAATAAGAAGACATGATGGGTGGGAGATAGCACTAGATTAATTCAGCCTTTGAAGTGGACACCAGCTCACTGCTATGAAGGTAATTAAATATTGGAACAGCTTATCAGGGAGGCTGCCGAGTCACCGGTGCTTCTTATGTTGAAATAAAGATTAGGTATCTATGAAAGGAGATGGTCTAATCCAATTTCTGGGAAAAGAAATCTATTTTCTGTATACAGAAGGTCAGATAAGATAATCCTCATGGTGCCTTTTGACTGTGCAGTCTGTGACTGTAGGAACCATGAACTCCCCTGTGTAAAGATCCATCTTCGTCTGGTACATGACGCCATCAGGCCAATCAAGGGGAAATGCATAATACAGGCAGAGATCCCAGCTCAAGAGCACGCTGGGAAGAGAGCTCAGAAATTCCTGGCTCTTATCCCATTAGCCTACTGGAAGACAGAAAAGCCTCCACATTTCTTCAAACCTCATATGAATCACGGAACTACTTAGATGTTTTTGGTTTTGCCTGGTTTATATTGCAACAGCGATAAAAAGACTGTGCTAAATTGATAGGGGATGGAAAAGTGTTCTCTGCCCCATCAGGGTTTAAAATCTTGCTGAAGACACAAGGCAAGCAAGAAAGGACTCACTTGCCACTCTACAGTGAAAGCCCATAAACACAGTGCTTCAGCAACTCAATGAGATCATGCAAAACATTCTTCCATGCCAGAAACAGGAGGAAGTAAAGCATGCAAACCTTGGAAGAGCAGATAAGTAGAGTGGTTGTGATGGAGCAAGGGGTGCAAGACTCAACGGGATGTGCTGAAAGCCAGGATCTATCCAAACAAGGCAAACTTCTGGATGGTGTCATCTCCAGGGAAGAGAATGGCCAAGAACCACCAAGAATAAAGGCTGGGAGTCACTCGGCCAAAGGTAGAAGTGCCAAAATATGCCAGATGGAGCAACTCTTTAAAGTGCCTATTTCTCCCTGCTAACTTTAAAGGGACCCAAGGAATGATGATCTTAGGTGGAGACATTAGCAATTGAGACATTGGATGTCATATGAGATGAACTCCAAAGAGCCAGAGGAGGCCCAGACTGAAGTGGTTGCAGCAGAGAGGTATTTCTCTAAGGCAAAGGACTATCTCTGACTTAGCTTCTCAGCTGTGAAAAAGGACTTTCAATATAATCTATCTAGAATAATCTACAACTCATCTAATGAGAAAAGGGAATTTCAGAGGGACTGAAGCTGCCTGCAAAAACAGGTTTCTGTGTGGCCTCTTGCACTGGCTGGCAATGGAGGGCACTGAAAAATCCCATTCCAGCAGTGTCAGAAATGAAGTGTGGTAACCAAAACTCCAGACTGGTGTTTTCCATTTTTTTCTTTAATGATGTCTCTCTAAATGTGGGGGGAAAAAAGACAAAAGAAGAAAAAGTAAATGCTAAATAATCCAGAATATAAACAAAATGTTTCATTATGGGCCAAAAGGCAACACTGAGCATTAAGCCACAATGAAGTCACTTTAGGTGATTTTTGTTATTTGTTGGGGTTTTTTTTTAATCATTTCACCGAAACCCCCCTGGAAGACCCCTTTGGCTTCAAACAGAAATGATTTTTTAATTATTTTTTTAATCTTCTTGATTTTGGTCAGTGAACCACAAAATCCAATTTCAGTTCAGGTCTCTGGGAGGTATTGGTGATATGGAGGTTCACTACACATCGCTGTGCGGGCAGGAGCACAGAGAAGATGGAGCAGCTCCTGTGAACACACACACACTTGGACACTGCAGGACTGTGTTCGCAAGGATTGGGGCATGAGGGGTTTCCATCCCTCCCTCTTCATCTGCTGTCTCAGGTCCCTGCTCCCACTGGGAATAGGATCCTTTGAACCCTCTCCTGAGTGATGCTACGTGGGTCCTGCCTCCTGTGGGCTGAACCTACTGATCCTGCTGTTTATGGGGCCTGATCCAGCTCTGCAGTGACAGGGCAGAAGGGATCCTGCAGGTATCAAAGGGTGACCATGCCACACCACCGGTGGTGGGCCTGGGGGAAGGGAGGGACAAGCAAAAACATGGATTGGCTGTCAAAAGTGCCCCTCACTGTCCCAGGAAATCCCAGGTGAGCACAAGTGCTGTTTCCTAGAGCACTTTCCTCAGCTCCAGGGAAGGGAAGGGAAGGGAAGGGAAGGGAAGGGAA
>BJBW01000327.1:1648-26967 GCA_004320125.1 Scolopax mira | reverse complement strand
CATCCAGCCTGGCCTTGAACACCTCCAGGGATGGGGCGACCAGAGCTTCTCTGGGCAACCTGTTCCAGTGTCTCATCACCTTTACAATAAATAATTTCCCCCCAATATCTAATCC
The DNA here is from genome assembly GCA_004320125.1 of Scolopax mira. Classification (NCBI taxonomy): domain Eukaryota; kingdom Metazoa; phylum Chordata; class Aves; order Charadriiformes; family Scolopacidae; genus Scolopax; species Scolopax mira. The sequence continues at coordinate 26,852 of BJBW01000327.1, read as the reverse complement.
AAATCTCCTATCTTTCAGTTTACATGGGGTTTTATGTCTTCTGTCTTACAAGGCACAGCCTTCTCTCCCCAGGAAGAGATATATTTCCTCCCCATGCCAAAAAGCCACCAGTTATTGACACTTCACAGTGAATTGGGATGAAACAGGGAGGTATTTCTATGCTTAAGAGATGGGAGACCTAGCTCTGATACATCAAACCTTCTCCAGCCAACAGGTGGGGAAAGGGCAAAAGGCCTGGGAGGGCTGTGAGAAGGCTCCAGACACAGAGCAGGGCTTATGATGGAGGTTCAGGAGGCAATCACAAACATCATCTCCTGTGTGAGGGGCCCTCTGAGTTTGCAGAAAAAAAAAAATTAGGAAAGCTGATTTCACCCTTCTTTTGGCCACAGACACTTTTTTTTTGGTGCAGGACAAGACATTAAGTGAAGAATGCTCAAGGAGGTTGTGAAGCCCAGCAGTTATCCCCAGGTGCTTCACTCCTATCTTCTCCAAAGCCAGTGCCATTATCTTCCTTTTCCTGATGGGGGAAACTGAGGCAGAAAGCACAGAGCTAGGATCATAACATACCCATAGCACCTCCCAAAACACAAGGCAGAAGCAGGAACATGTTCCTGACTGTTAATTCCCAATGGACACCCTGCATGACTAATCCTCTAATTATAAGGGCCAGTAATGGAAAGATATTAGAGGTGAACAAATTAAGGCAGGCTTCATTTGCAGGCAGAAAAAGGCACTCGGAGGAAAGGGCAGGTCTTGGGTTTCTAAGTGAGGTTTCTGTGATCAAGAAGAGATGTGACTCTTTTAATTTTAATTAACCCTGTTAATTTTAAAAGATTTCATCCTAAAAGCTATACTTGCACCAAGACCTTCTACTCAACCCCAGATGGGGAGCTTTCAGAAATTGCCCCTTTCATACCCATGTGACAGGGGCTCAAAACTGAATTGAGACCAGAACTCGACCAATTCTATCCTGATTTGTCTGGTTGCTTTATGTTCCTCTTCTTTATCAGATATCTTTATCTTTTATCAGATATCTTTATCTTTAATTTATCCTGCATTTGACTTTTATCCTGCATATTTTCACAATGACTTGCAGGACAGCAGCAGCATGCAAGCTGCAATCATGAAGCTCTCCCCATTCATTCTTCCATCACCTGGACACATTTCTAACAGCTCGTCAAGGAAATTACTGTACAAATCATGCTGCTTAACTAACTGCACTTGTGGCATTTGAGATACCCACACCACGATCACAACGTTGGACAAAATCCACAGGACCCAGAAGCTGTTTCTTCATCCCCCTCCCTGCAAATATTTCCCCGGGATTACCCAGAAAAGGAATTAGTTGGTTCCTAAAGCTGGAGAGCAGAGGGCTTACAGTAATGAGATGCACGCTCTAGTGGGTTTAAATAAATAACGTTGTCGGCTACAGGGTCTGCTGAGTGCTGGCAGCTGATTTCTGATGGCGTATAGCTGTGGCCTTAGCATTAAAATTACTTGAAAAAATTACAGCTAATTGCACTGTCACGACATTAGCACTGCAGTTTCCAAACACTGGCAACAAAGGACTATTGTCCCTCCTGGCAGCTCCCAGCATCATCACACAGGGCTGAAATTTTCAAATTTTCCCATTTAATGGGGAGCTCCAGAGTGTTTTCCAAAACCTGGCTAATTATGACCTTTCTACTGGCTTGAAATAGCCAGCGTCCAAGGGTGATTTGCTGGTTTGTGTTGTTAGAAAGATGTGCAGCCGTACAAGTGGAAACACAGCCACACAGCTCCAAGCAGCTTAAACAGACCAAAATTATTGACTTTTTGATGGGTGAGAGACTATGAGATTAAGGAACCCACTCCATCATCCTCTCAACTTCATGGCCAAGAAACAGCTGTACCTTCCCTACATAGATGATTTTTCCTCTGTCCCATGGTCTGTAAGATGAGTTGGCATTGTGTGTTTGCACCCCAGAAATCCAACCATATCCTGGGCTGCATCCAAAGAAGTGTGGCCAGCGGGTCGAGGGAGGTGATTCTGCCTCTCTACTCTGTTCTGGTGACACTCCACCTGGAGTACTGTGTCCAGTTTTGGAGTCCTCAACACAGAAAGAACATGGACCTGTGCAGCAGAGGGCTACGAAAGTGCTGTGAGGGCTGGAGCCCCTCTGCTGTGAAGACAGAGTGAAAGAGTTGGGGGGATTCAGCCTAGAGAGATAAGGCTCCAGGGAGACCTTAGAGCCCTTTCCAATCCCTAAAGGGGGCCTACAAGAGAGATGGGGAGGGACTCCTTATCAGGGGGTGGAACCATAGGATGAGGGGTAATGACTTCAAACTGGAAGAGTGGAGATTTAGATGAGATCTCAGGAAGAAAATCTTTCCTGTGAGGGTGGTGGGACACCGGCTCAGGTTGCCCAGAGAAGCTGTGGCTGTTCCATACCTGGAGGTATTCAAGGACAGGCTGGATGGGGATTTGAGCAATTTGGTCATGTGGGAGGTGTCCCTGACTATGGCAGGGGGGATGAAACTAGATGACCTTTAAGGTCCCTTCCAACCCAAATCATTCTATGATTCTATGATTCTGTGTCTTGTGGCTGTACTGTTTCTCTAATATCAGCCATGAGAAGGACTTTATTCCTTTAAGACAAATAGCTGCCTGTTTTATTTTCCAGCTTGCTATGCTCCCCCTTTTGCAATAAATAGGATTCCGCCCCAGAGAACAGGGGATCTCAATGTGCTGCTCCTAATTAGAAAGGTGTACAGGAGAAAAGAGGGGGGAATAAATAACCTCCTCATAAATCATTTACAATGAAAGGGGTGGGGAGGCTGATGATTTTAAATGGATACTTTGGCAATTCCTTTAATGAGAAAGAGCAGGTAATTACGTTGACCTTGGAGCTTGCATTATTCTCCTTGTGCCAGAGGAAGGAAATGATGGAGGATTGCCTAGTGTTTGCTAAGCAGGAGTGATGTTACAGAAGATTGACACAGCCAACGGCTAACCAGGGAAGAGATATTTGCTGTGTTGTCTCACTCTTTTCCTTCTTCCTAAGTGTTCTTGTCCCTGGTTTTGTTTGTCTTTTATTTTTTGGATAGGTTAGGGCTCTAGGGTTTGATTACTCATACCTTCTTTTGGAGGCAAAGGCAATGGCTTGAAGGTTGGGTTCTGAGTTGTCTTTGCACCCAGAATTTTATCCAGAAGGCCTCAGTGAGACCTGCACAACCCAGAGCAACGGAAATGATGTCCCCAAACCAAACTGCTCCTTTCAAGGAGAAGCCTTCCACCACCTCCCCAATAAAAAGGGAGGAAACCTGCATTTTCCCAATGGAGCAGAGTAGAGAAGTCCTCAGGGTTCACCTCTGATCCAATGCCATTGTGTCCTCCCAGAGGTGTGTTACACTGAGCAGGAGTCTTTCTGATTTGGAGTCACTTACTATGAAACTCTGACTACTTTACAAAGACATTCTGCTATGACTATGGAAGGTTTCTACACCATGAGACAGCTGAACACGTTGGGTCAAAAATAGAGACAGCTCAGGAGAGAGTACAAAGGACAGGAGGTGGGGATTTTTTTTTATCCCTTGTAGACATCTCCATTCAAGCTGCAGCCCAGACTCAGTGGAGGGGAACAGGCACTGCCATGTATGAATCAGGTCATCCAGGGGTGAAGATCTGAAGCAGGGCAGATGAATCACTCTGTAGAAGCACCTATTTCCCTCTATTGACTATTGAGGAAGCCCATGATGACAAGCTCCACGGAGATCCAGAGATAATCCCACTGTGGACCAGTTCAGAGAAACAATTTCTTCCACTTCTGCCCCCAGCACTCAAAATTTTGGAGCAAGTGTAATAAGAGATTACTCCCATTTGCCTTCTGATTTGACTTAATTTCCAGATCTCTCACAGTTCTACCTGGCTGTCCCTGCTGAAAGAAAAGTTCAGGGAAAGACAGGAATGGAAACAAAACTATCAGAGAAGCCTATCTCTCTTCCCCTTCATTTCTCATTTTGCCAATAGACACCAAAGGTGTGGGGCTGAAGAAGGAATAATTTAGAAACTGAAGCGAAGCTCTGCAGGGTCTCAGGGTATGAGTGCCTCTTTCAGAGACTGATGCTTTGGGCAGACGCTGTCAGGCACGTGTTTTAATGGTGAGGACTGAAATTCTCCTCCAGAAGAGCCGCTTGACAGCTTGTCACACTGAAGTTTTGCCCTTTCGCAAATCACCCGGCAAAGGAGACAGACTTCAGCATCATCTGTCACCTCTGTTCATTAAAATATCATCCAGACAAATGAGTTGTAATAGCTGGGCAGCAGTAAGGTGGCACAGTAAAAGGCTGAGGCTCTGATGGAAGCAATATCTGCTACAAGAAGATAGGGCAAGGTCATGTGTGAATTTTAATGCCAGATACACTTGAGATGGAAGAAAGTCTGCTATTAAAGGTGCATGAGAACAGGTAGATCCTTGGTCTTCTGCCATTTATTTTCCCTGAAGTGGCCCCACTTGTGCCACAGAGACTTTCTAAAGAAAAATCCAGTGCAGTTCACTACAGCCAGATGCTATGACCAACGTTTGAGCTTTGTCTAAATTTGCGGCAGCCACGCTGACCTCTCGTATCTCCATCCAAACAAATTAATTCCCTGTCTGGCAACAACCCTGTGGGAACCACTGCTGCCTCTAAATAAAGCCCAGAGGAAGCCTGTTAAGAACTGGAAAGGGAAGGTTAAACAAAACTAAGCCATCTGAAGCTTGTGAAGGAGATTGGGGGTTGGACAGAATAAGGAGCTGCTGTTCTGCAGTGTGGGTGGAGGAGAGGACTTGGCCTGGTGGGAACGTGACCATGCCAGCTTTCTCCTTCCCTTTCATTCACACCAGCCAAAGCTCAGACATCTTGCTCAGGGAAGACTCCTGCTGCCAGATGTCAAAATACTGAACTGATCAGTGAAGACGCAGTAAGACTGTGCCTAAAGCTTTGTCCAAAATACGATCTCTGCCAGGACTGGGGAAGAAAGAGGGGGCAGAAAAAAAATGCAATTAGCTTAAGTGTAGTAGCCTGGAGCAGAGAGAAGCATATTGTACACTTTCCTTCCTGCTTTGGGTTGGACCTACTCTAAAGAATGGCCTTGCTGAACCTGGGCCATAGTCCAAGTAACTTAACTGTTAACACAATCACAACTGATAGTAAAAGGCATTTCTTGGTCTCCCTTGAAGGACCTATGCCTCTGTCTGCACCCATCTTTTCTGCCTACCTCCTGCTATAGCTGGGTGGTCACACCAACCTGTCTCCCCATCGGTCTCCTGCAGCAGAGCTGTGAACAAAGGGAATTTTCCCAATATAAACCATCTGTCTGCAAAGGTTTCTGCCATCAGACTTCATCCTGAGAGAGACAAAGAGAGCTCCAATATGTGATGGATATGAACTGGGGGGACCTGTGAGCAACACGATGGAGAAAGACCGAAGAGCATATAGTACTAAGAGAAAGAGACTAGAAGAAATAGGGCGTGAAAAGGTGAGATAGTGCATATGTGGGAGGAAAAAGTGAGAGGAAACACACAGTTGTGGGAGGGAATAGCAAAAAAAGTGAGCGTTTGAAGGAAAGCAATCCCGAAGCCCCTTCACAATTTGTTTCACACAATTTTCTCCCTGTTCTTGTTCAAAGGGAACACTCGGGAGCTGCCCTCCTGCCCACGGTGGCAACCAGCCACTTATGTCACATGTGTTGAGCAAGTCACCAAACAGCTCTCCCAGGAAGGGCAATCATTGAGGATCTAATTAAAGCTTGTCATGCAACTCTGCTCGGCTGACCATTCTCCATGTGAGTGAGATGACCTCTGTTAATTTTATCTGACAACGATCGTTGCATCAGGGCCAAATCCCTATAAGGGACTCAACACCTGCCAAGAGATGGACACAGGAGTTGGAGGTCTGAGGGCGCAGGAGACCAGGAGGACCTGGAAACCCCAGCCATGCACATGGATGGGTCTGTCTCTTGTCCCAACTGGCCAAGGATGCTGCCCATTGTCATGTGTGTCAGTTGGTGAGACAGCAGGTTGGCAGAGCAGAGCAGGCAGAAACGGCTGGAAAAGTGGGTGTACTCTATGCGAAAGCACCATCAACTCTCTTCTAGAAACAGGAGATCACCTCCCACTGTCATTCAATTCCACCGGTGCTGTCTTTCAGAGAGGATGTGGTTATTTTTAAGCGGTAAATCTACTTAGATGTGGAACAAAACAGAAAGCCATGACCTATACTTTGCTAGTAATCACTGTGCAGAAGTCTCTGTCTCCTTACCAGACTCTGAAAAGGATGTTGAGGCAGATGTCTCCTCTCCACCCACGCTCCAGCACTGCAAGAAGTGTGGCTGTGTTCCTGTACCTGCACAGAGTTATGTCAGGGCTCAGCACTGTGCTAACCGTTTACTGGTGTCCCCAAACAGCTTGGAGCACCAAGGGAGATAGCAAAAGGCTGGTCTAAGGGAAGCTCTTCAGCGTGGCAGAGATATAAAAGTCCATGACACTGTGATGCATCTTGAGGGGGATGAACATTACTGACCTCAGCTGCCTATTGTGAATGGTTCCTGCTCCACGTTACCCCTTGAAATCTGCTTAGAAATTCACCAGAGATGCAAGCCAAGCCACCAACCAGTCTGGCAACGTAGCAAGAGATAATTGAATGGATGCTCCAGGCCCCAGAGCATGCCCTGGCACTAATTAATTGATTAATCATGAAAAATGGGAGCAGATTTTTGATCAAATTGTCCTTCATGAAATCCCTGAAGGAATGAGGCTTGCAGGAACGAGAGAGGAATCTTGTTAAGCAATGTGTCTTTTTAGTAGCATTTAAATAATCTCTCTGAAGGCATATGTACCCCTTAGGAATGAAACTGCTCTGCACCTGGTGGCAAACACAGGCTGGGGTGATCACTGGGAATTTCGTGAGTATGTAGTGCATCCGAGGTTGTATCACTATGATGGACTTAAACCTGTCATAAATGTAAGTAACAGGGAACACAAAAAAAAGCATGATTTCATGTGGCAGAAAGACCAGAACCGAAAATCTCAGACAGCACCTGACAACACGAGGTCTCAGCTTGTTATTCTATTGTTTGAATGTAATTGCCTTTTTAATATGAAAGCTTTTAAAATAATTTTCTTGGACTCACAACACGGAGTCCCCATAAACCTCTCGGGGACACGTTGTCTCATCCTCCACACCATCATCCACAATTCTCTCCAATCAAAAAAATAACCGCACTGCCAAAACCCAACATTCTCATTAGCACGATCCGTTAATTAGTGTTCATGTCCCTGAGATTCATTTAACAGGTGTCCGTTTTACAGCAAACTCTTCACCTGTTCTGTTTCCTCTCTTCTTGTACCTGAAGGTCAGCAGGTGCTTAGCAGCAAAATGGACTGACCATGAGCTGCTCTCCTGGCTCACATGCTGTATACGTGCAGGAGATGTACCTCCAAGCCAATCCTGCTTGGTGGGCACTCAGATGGTTTGTGTGACACCCATGGCCTGGGTTTTTACAGCCTTGAGACTCAGAAACTTCAGCTGAAACTTGATTAAATTTGTCAGTTTCCTTTCTGTGCCCATCTCTCTTCTCATTGCCAATGGAAACACACAGTTTGATGTTAAGGCATACAGCGTCATCACAGATGATCTAGTCTTGGAATCCAGATTCCACAGTGATCATTTTGTGGGCGACAGAGTGATTTGGTCTTGAAATCCGGGTTGCATGTGGGGAAGCAACAACTGATCTCAAGACACAACCATCAAACCATGGGTTTTCTTCCGTCAAGGATGTGAGAAGATGATACCTTGAGCTCATTTCAGCCTGTACAGGAAGATAAGAGCTTCAGGAATCTCTCAGGAATGACAGGAGGACTGGAATGACATGAAGACCTTGGAAAAACATGAAGACTTCAAGGTGTGAAGAAAAGCCAAGGGTTTGGCTCAGGTAACATCACTTGACTAGAACAATGTTTTTCCTGACTCCTGATTGTCTACCTGAGAGAGAAATAATTAAATGTTCTTAAGTCATCCAATCTAAACAGGTCCCATCCATCTATTCAGACCCAGGTTATTTGTGAGGCAGGGCGCAGCAATTAGTGGGTACTTTGATGTTTCTGCAAGAGATTTTAAGACATGTTAAACCTGTTACTGAAAAAGGTTTTCTGAGAAGCCAGCTTCCAAGAAGGTGATTTGAAGCTCATTCCTTAGTGATGCTGATAGCCAAGATGGAAGACACCCAAGTTCAGTCTTTGATATGAAAACAGGTAAACAAACAATCAAAGGAAAGAATTTAGGAGGGAAGCAGGGGGTTGCTCTGTCTTCTTCAGACTGTTCACTAGGAATTGGTCTCAGCCAGGAGGTTCAGGGTCTCCACATTTTCAGGGTAAAGACTGTTCAACACAGCCTTTTCTAGTAAACACAGTGACCTTCTGTTTGTCTCCCTGAATCTCTCTACCTGAGGAATCTGCTTCTTTTTCCTTGGGCTATTTTTTCCTTCCAGTACCTTTTCATTGTTTATTGCACGGTCTCACCATGCCCCATGTCCCCAGTGCCAGGCAACTTGATTCTAACACTGATACTTTGCTGCATGAGGTTGAGTGAAATCCATAGCTTTAGCTTTTACCTTACTGGCAAACCAACCAGCTTACCCCATCTGAAGATCCTACCGTACGATACTACTCAGGCACCAAGTCACAACACTGCAATGGAAAATCAAGGCTGCTTAGAACTGTTAGGTTTTATTACAGCAAAAACGTTCCTTGGGAGTTGGAATTACAACAAAGACATTCATGTTATGATTTGACTCCTCCAGCTCGATGCATTATCCCATGAAGATAAAAAGATATTAATTCTATGTGTAAAGAGCGTCTGGTAAACTGCCAGGTTTTCTTTTTTTCTTTTAATTAATGAAAAGGAAGATGGGGAACTGGCTCCCTACCTAAGATCTGGAGCTAAAAGCATTTCATGAGGAGAAATAACTTGAGCAAATATCCTTCCCCTTATCTCTCACAGTTCCTCTAGGCTCATTTTGATTTATTTTTCTTAAAAGCAAATCCTGTGTAGATAATAAGCAGGGTGATAAAAAGGAATCAATGCTCCGTATCCAAACTGATGTACTTCTGCTCTGAGCAGTTTTGCCAGCATGCATCTTAAGCCTTTCTCTCTGTTTTGTCTTTTCTTTGATGGTTCCACATCAAATATAAAGGGGAGAAAGGAAAATCAGGCTTGAAAGGTGGCATGTAAGATGCTGAGGTGTAGAGAAGGAAAGGTGGGAAGATGGGCTGAGGGAGAGGCAGCAAAGGTCTGCAATAGGCACGGTTTTGAAAATCCAAGAATTTCACAGTGGCTGCCCTTATCCTCTGTCCCAGCCCTGTCCCAGAGTTTAATGTCTTAGCCTGCCATGATGTTGCCCTTGGGTTGAACATAAGAAGGACACGGACCTGTTGGAGCAGGGCCAGAGGAGGCCATGAAGATACTCCAAGGGCTGGAACCCCTCTGCTGTGAGGACAGGCTGAGAGAGTTGGGGGGGTTCAGCCTGGAGAAGAGAAGGTTCTGGGGAGACCTTAGAGCTCCTTCCAGTCCCTAAAGGGGCTTAGGAAAGATAGGGAGAGACTCTTGATCAGGGATTGGAGCCATAGGACAAGGGGGAACAGTTTTAAACTGATAAAGGGGAGATTTAAATGAGATGTCAGATTCTTGACTGTGAGGGTGGTGAGACACAAGAACAGGTTGCCCAGAGAAGCTGTGGTTGCCCCATGGAGGGGTTCAAGGCCAGACTGGATGGGGCTTTGAGCAACCTGCTCTAGTGAGAGGTTTTCCTGTCCAGGGCAGGGGGATTGGAACTCAACCTTAAGGATTTAAGGTCCCTTCCAACCCAAACCGTTCTATGATTCTGTGATTCCATGATTCTATGATATTATCGATGCCATTGATTGAGCCATGCACATTTTATCTTTGAGTTCCTCTGTCTTTTCAGTGCTTGCATGACCTATATTTCCCCTAGGAATAGAAGGAGGCTCTGAGGCATAAAGGGATGAGCTACATCCTGTAGAGGGGTCACCTCCATTTTGCTGCTGCCTTTGGGCATGCATCTGTCTTCAATGAAAGTTCCCCACAAAGTAGTTTTTGGGCTCAAAGCACATGGGATGGAGCCTCTACACAAGGCCTTAGACTATGCCTTTGCTTTTGCTTTCAAGCCCCAAATGAATAGACACAGATGTCATGCTTCTAATGCCTGAACACACAGGTACAAAGTCATGTTACTCTGCCTTGAGATACTAGCTGCCGGTGTGCTTCTTCCAGCCTGCAAATCATAGAATGGTTAGAGTTGGAAGAGACCTTAAAGATCATCTTGTTCCAACCCCCTGCCATGGGCAGGGACACCTCCCACCAGACCAAGTTGCTCAAAGCCCCATCCAGCCTGGCCTTGAACCCCTCCAGGGATGGGGCATCCACAGCTTCTCTGGGCAACCTGGTGTCTACCCTCACAGGAAAGAATTTCTTCCTAATATCTACTCTAAATTTTCCCTCTTCTAGTTTAAAACTATTACACCTTGTCCTATTGCTCCACTCCCTGATCAAGAGTCCCACCCCATCTCTCCTGTAGCCCCCTTTAAGTATTGGAAAGCTGCTATAAGGTCTCCCCCGGTGCCTTCTCTTCTCCAGGCTGAAAAGATAATGAAAGATAACGAGAGGTAATCTAGTTTAGGGTTTTCCTCTCCACTCACAAGCTGAGTTCAGACCAATAAAACTGCTTTTGCCCGGCGATGAGTTTACACCCAAGAAATTGCTGTGGCTCTGCTGAGCTGTTGTAATCTGCTCACGCAACAAGCACCAACCGTTTCCAAAGCTGTTGTAACAGCTTGCTTCAAGGACAGGAGCTACAGTTTGACAGTGAGAACATTTAGCTTTAAAACACAGGCTCCACCAGCCACCTCGAGGAGCATTGCCATCTTTAAGGCTGGTGGTAATGGGCTCTTGACCTCCATTCGGTTCAACAGCCATCACTGAGAAGAAATAGAGCTCTAGTGCGGCACAAGGGCTTGGAGATGCTGCATTCAGCCGGTCCCTTTGGAGCAGGGATGTTTATAGAGCAGGGGGGCAACACATGGAAACGTTGCCCCTAGTTTAATTCAGACCGTAAAAAGCGAGCAGTTTCCTGCCTGCATTTTCATGAGCGGGCATTTCTGACTCGAGTGAATTAATGAGTTTCATCTTGTTCTCCTCCACATTTGATATCACGATGTCCTAGGGCATTTAAAGGAATTAGGTTGTGTGGTTGGGCTGGTTTGGTGTTGTTTTTTTTTCTCCACAAGAAAGAGACGTGTCACCTCTTTCTTTATCTTTGATTTCACCAAAGGTTTCCATTTGTTCAGCCTATTAAAATCCTGCAAAGGAGGGCATTTGAAAACTCTGTTGTGCTTTGCAGAGCTGGGTCACACCAGATTTCACAGGCCACACTGCCCCATAAAAGAGGAACAGGGTTTAGTCTCGCAAGACTTTGCTGAAATCTATCAGTTTAATTAGGGGTCTATTTTGCAAGGGTGGAAAATAATTATTGTGCATACAAAGTGGAAATGACCAAAAATTGCCTCATTAATGTTGATTCATTGTAGCCGGCACATAATGAGTGGAGACTGGAGCCCCCTGATGAATGGTGTTCCCTCCATGCCAACACACTCTGCATCCCTAATGGCTGAACACAGCTCATTTTATGGGAGCGATGATGAGGAGAGGAGGCAGGGAACCTGCACATGGACCAACACAGTGGTGCCACCCAGCTCTGGCGCAGGAGCCCAGAGGTTGGAGCTCAGGTTTCCCCTGAGAGGATGGTTCTTCCTACCCACAGCCCCCTACCCAAGCCTGGGGTCTGCCCTGGCGATGGGGCAAGAGCAGCAAATTAAGGGAAGGGAAAAATTGTAAATTAAAATTAGGAATTGTCTCCAGTGAGGTCTTGGCTTTCCTTTTATTACTACTTGCCTCAATACAAATTTTACCTGGGCCAGGAGTCTCCGATCACTCTGAGTTGTGGCCCGTGGTTCAGGGATGGTACACGGTCCATTTCAGCATCAGGCATAGGGGAAAACACAGCATCATCCCACACGTGGTTCTCCCAGGTGGACAAATCAATATGCCCTGAGTATAAAGCTGCAATGACAGCAAGAACCAACACCCCTGAGTCTGAATCCCGATGGAGGACTGGGTTTGCCATCATCAACTGACTTTGATACAGATACCAGGACAGCTCAGAACAGAACATGTCCTCTGACAGTGCTTTTCAGCTGGGACTGGACAAATTCTCCCATGGAGCTACAGGCTCCTGTACAACAGCTGAGATGGCTAAGCCTGTTGTTTCCTTCCCATTGGCCCTTTGAGGAGGTCTCATGGACTCACAAACATCTGCAGACCAGAGGATTAAACCGCTCTCCTGGTCGACCACATGGGAGTAAGACCTTGAGAGAAAATCAAAGCACTGCCCAATACATCTCGCATAAATAATTGTTTTAAATTAATCTTTGTCAAGAATCTTTTGATTCTTATATGCTTGTGGAAAAATCCTTTTGCTGTTTCGGCACATGAAGCTCGGTGAAGTTTTAGTGGGGCTGTATCTCAATCCTTTACAATTGGCAGAGGCAACCCAAGTCAGTGAGGAGTTATCTCATTTTATTTTAGAGGCACGATACATCATCTGACTTGTCCTAAGGCAGGCACCTAAAATGGGTTGGGGAAATGCTTTAGTAATGGCCATTCCTCTTCTCTGACTAAAAACGGGAGCTGAGGGTGACTCAATCAAAAGATGTTTGCATTTAGATGTGTGGGGGAAAATGAAGTTAATCCCACCCTGTGATGGATGCAGCTTGTGTACAGCAACACAAGGATGCTGGGTAGGGCAGGAAAAGGAGACCAACCACACAAAACCACACAGCCAGTGCTCAAATTGCAGAGCTGCTCCTCACCTTGCCTGTCTGAGGGCTCAGAAACACTCACCAGAAGAATAGAAGATAGCACTCAGACCTCCCCTGGACTGCATCCTGGGTGCATCAAAAGAAGCATGGTCAGCAGGTCGAGGGAGGTGAATCCACCCCTCTACTCCACTCTGGTGAGACTCCACTTGGAGTACTGCTTCCAGTTCTGGAGTCCTCAGCACAGGAAAGACGTGGACCTGTTGGAATGGGGCCAGAGGACAGCCATGAAGATACTCCAAGGGCTGGAGCCCCTTTGCTGTGAGGACAGACTGAGAGAGTTGGGATTCTTCAGCCTGGAGAAGAGAAGGCTCCGCGGAGAACTTAGAGCCCTTTCCAGTCCCTAAAGGGGCTCCAGGAGAGATGGTGAGGGACTCTTGATCAGGGAGTAGAGTGATAGAACAGGAGGTGGCAGTTTTAATCTGAAAAAAGTAAGATTTAGATGAGATCTCATGAAGAAATTCTTGACTGTGAAGGTGGTGAGACACTGGAACAGGTTGCCCAGAGATGTGGCTGCCCCCTCCCTGGAAGGGTTCAAGGCCAGGCTGGATGGGGCTTGGAGCAATCTCGTCTGGTGGGAGGTGTCCCTGACCATGGTAGGGGGTTGGAACTAGATGGTCTTTAATGTCCCTTCAAACCTAAACCATTGTATGATCCCTGCCTGTTGGACCACAGCTGGCTCCTAAGGCTGAAGGTTGAAAATGTGATCAAATGCCTATACTTGGGTTTGCTGGCCCTCGCTGGCTGGATTTTGCCCTGCTGATTAACCCTCAATGCTGTAATAACTACTGCAAACAGGAATTATAATAATGAAGATTTTTGTACCACATGTATAGATGACAGAAGAAGATGTATCAAGAAAGTAGAAGGTGAAGAAGGAACAGAGGGGGAGCAAGGCAGCCTGCAGATGATACTAATGGTGACCCAACAAGCCAGCTGATTGCATTTGGAGCCCTTTGCCATTCAAACCATTGCAGCTGCAATTTGTTCTTAATAACAACCAGAGGATCTCTATGACCTTTAATAGGTCGTTGCCCCTTTATTCTGTGAAATAACATCACCTTCTGCTGCAGCACAGCAAAGGAAATGTCTCTACTGAAAGCAGTTTATTGGGTCCCAGTTTTCCTCCATTCTTTCTCCTGAAATTAATTCAGCAAAAAAGACATCCTGGATAAAGACAAGCACAAGCCTTGAGAAGAGCTGAAATAAGCAGTGAGCTGCATTCTTCTCTCAGGACCGAAGTTCATCCTTAATCGGAAAAAAAGCAGAAGTGGATGGATGTTTTTCCCAGCTACTGAGTATGATCTGAAAACCTGGATCCCTCAAAATCCCAAAGGGGGTAAACGCCCATCCAGTCTGACAAAGAAATATTTAGCAGTAAAATAAAATCTTCCCATCCATCCCTGAGCAAAATGTTTCCTTACCCAAGGAGAAGACCACTATTTTTTAGGCCAGTGCTATGTTTTTATTTTGGATTTTGAGCAATGGCAAGGCAGAATAAAAATAAGGAGAGCTTGCTGGATGCATTTTTAAGTGAGTTTCTGATCAACTCTTTGGCTGATGACCTCCTCAGACAGATATGCCCTTTTGGAAAAAGCTACCCTTATTCTTATCCCAAGAAATTAATTAAAACGGAAACTCCACTTTAAATCAGGTTCTTTTTAACTTTCTTCTTCTGGAGAGAAGGAAACTCATTTCCCTGTGTAGACAGGGATTTATACACACAAAGGCATCCAAAGCAGCAAACAATAGCCCAGCCGTCTCTAGTTTTCAGGGCCCACATATAATCATGTGTTCAAAAATATCCGTAAAAAAAGAACAATTTTACATCAGGGTGCTTAGAAAAGAGCTCTCTTTCTGCCCCGTGGGGAAATGGGTGGTGCTGGCAGGCCCACAAGGCCCTTTCCATCTTAAACTTCTACATTTCCATCTCTTTACACATGTAATTTTGCACCTCATTGCTCCTAATTGAGTGGTTTTGAAAACCCATCCTGTAGAGCTATCCATTACTCTGCCACGGCCACAGTGTCGAATAAAATAAGTTCTCGGACACTTCTGTCTATAAATAATTCTGCTGTCGTGAGGTTATCCACAGGGAGTGTTGACAGCTATCTCATTACTGGCGTATTTCTCAGTTTTCTATCAAATGGCTTGTTTCTTCCCCTAGCCTCTTCCCAAAAGCAAAGGTGCAGGAGGATCTCAGGACTCCCTAAGCAGCGTTTCCAGCATCTTCCTCCTCCTATGACAGAGGGAGCCGCTGCGGGAGCTGCCATCACCAGGATGGGGCTCAGGAACTCGTGTTTGCCTGAAATCCTTCACAGCAATTTTCTGGAGTGAAAGGATGTTAGCTGGAGTCACACCGCCAAACTCCACCTCTGGTAATTATATCCTGCTAACCCAAATTTACCCCCCTCCCAGTTGCAGCAGGACGCACAAGTCTTCCTGCACGGCGTTAAACCCCTGCTGTGGTTTATCTCAGAGACAGCTGCATTTTGGTGGGGAAAAGCAATTTCTTGTCTATTTGGCCATGAAAACCAGTTGTGAGTTTCGGAGCAAAGCGCTGGCATCAGCAGTGTGGTTTCCAGCAAGAATGAGCTGTTACTGAAATGAAAGCTTGGGGGATCCCCCCAAAATAGTAAATGTGCTCGGAACAAGTATGGAAGAGAAGGACTACGAAGCTGCAAGAGCACAAAACTCACTGTCTGAGTTCCCAGCCCAAACACCCAAGCAACCATACCCCAGGTAATGGAGGGTGGACAGGGCTTTGAGAAACCTGGTCTAGTGGGAGTTGTCCCTGCCCAGGGCAGGGGTTTGGGACTCAATGATCTTTAAGGTCCCTTCCAACCCAAACCATTCTATGACTCTATGAAACCTTCCCCTCTTGCTTTTGCTTCCCCACAAATCATCTCTGTAAATCAAACAGTAGTGCAGCACAAATTTAAGGTTTCTACACTGTTGTTGTGCCAAGGCATCAAGTACTTGCACTCTCTGGTCTCTGCCACTGTCATATTTAGTCCATAATTAAACAAGCAAATAGCTGACAGCTTAAAAGCACTTTCTTACACTCTTCTTCTTGCTTTATAAACACAGACCTTACTTCTCCCATAAACTACAAAGCACAGCTATAACTCACTGTCTCCCAAGCACTGCCTTTTTTTGCCTGAGTCCAGGGAATATTGTCATCAGCTGAACTGCTCTTCTGCTTTCAAACTTGTCTTTTTATCAGAAAATGGCTTTGTCCATCCCTGAGGATTGCTGGGAACACCTCTGGGCTGGACTGCCTCATCAAAGCACTGTCCTCACATCAACATGGTACGAGGCTATGCCTGTAAAATGTGGGCCACGTTGTTTTTATGAGCAAGTTAGAGGAAAGAATTAGCTGAGCTTTTCCAGAACAGATCAAGTCTGATGAAATAAGTTAATATCATTTTCGTCTTAGCTTGAAAATACCCACCACTAAGGAAAAACACGACTGGTATGAAGGGCCTTGGGTGATGGAAGGTGTTATAGCATGCATAACTTCGGAATTTTATCTTGAGCATTTGACCCTACAGATACTTTATAGTGCAGTGCCTGGGGTGGGAAAGGTCTGAGCAGAGAGGGTGCTGTGGGGTGTTTGTGCCAAGATGCCCCTGCACAGGGATGTGGGGCAGAAGAGCTAAATTTGGGGTCTTAGAGCACCATCTGCTGGCACCTTCCCCCAGAAGGAGCCAGGGTGGGATTGGAGCCAGCCTTCACCATAGCAAGGACTGCAGAGGAGGCACTACTGAAACTGAGAAGAGCTGCTGGAGAAACCCCAAGGTCTCCTTTGAGCATCCACGGTGGGATGGAGCAAGAAGAAAGAGGCAAAATCCACTCCTTTTGCTGCAATCAGAAGAAGCAATGAAGTAGGGTGGGTGTAATCTACCCTGCAGAGAGAGCAAGGGATGGAGAAGGGGATGATGGCTCCTACCATACCCAGGGAGGGCCAGACCAGTTTTGTTTGGGTGAGCCCACCATCCCAGCAAAGATTTGGGATTGTTTCAATACAGTGCCTTGGTTGCTGAATTATTGGGCACCACTGGGAGGAGGGTGGACCACTCCCACCCCATCCCTGGGAGCAGCAGGCTTTTGGGAGACAGATTTCCCAGGTCTGGGTAGAACTCCTTGCTGGAAGAGGAAGGAGTTGAACCTCTGGCTTTCCAAGGCGTTTCTGACCACCTGGGCAGTAGATAAATGGTTGCAAGAAAGCAGCAACCTCCCTGTCTGCTCCAGTTTGGAAGAGGAGCTGGGCCCTACGTGCCATGTGAGGGAGACCTCAGTGTGACACATCTATCCCACAAAGCAGAGGATTTTGCTCACTACCTAGCCAAGGTGGCTCCCATTTCATACTGCCTGCCTGCCTGCCCTCCCACTGCACAGGTATTTCAGTTTCACACTCTACCCAGGGGACCTGGCATCTGAGCCCTCATGTGTCCCTCAGCATCTGTGTTGGCTTTCCTGTTCCAAGACTTAGATATCGAAACTAGGTGTCTACATATGCTGTTTTGGCCATTAGGTGCTTCAAAGCAGCTCATTCTCCATAGGGCATTCTCAATCATTTCTCCAACCGTCTTTTTTTCTCCTTTACTCCCTTTCCATGCATCTTTCCCCTGTGTCCTACGGTGTCTTTCATATATTGTGCACAACAGTTTGGCTCTTCAGCCCCAAAATAGTCTACTCTGTTGCAGATCAGATGGAACAGGTCTATATGACAGATTCTTAGCTCTTGGATCTCATCTTGTCCTCACCTGTGCCACCACATCTCCAAGACAGAGTTCTACGAACAACTTACACTTGAAGTGCATGGTCAAAACTTGGTTCTCAGTAAAAGCTTAGGGCTGTGGGAATAGAAAGTATATTCCTGCTCATGGGGGACCAGTATTCTGTTTTCACAAGCCACCCATCCTGTAATATTCTTCATAAATCTTTTTCTCACACCTGTAATTTAGACGGGGCCATTAAGTTGGAGCATTTCTCGCGCTCATGCAGAAAATAGCTTGAAGGAGGTTCTGCTTGAAGGAGGTAAACTTTCTGCACGTAATAGCAGAGCAGAAGTGTCTGGGATGACAGTCAGAGAGGATATGTAAGTGGCATATTGATTTTTACGTGCTGCAAATAGCAAAAAGCAGTTGTCTCTTGATACGCCTGGATTCACAAAGCACAAGGCTTGAAACTGGGAGCGTTGCTGCCACAAAGCAGAAGGGACAGTGGCTTAGACACAAAGAGGGTTGAAGCAACTGCAGTCCCATGTAAAGCTGGTTGTGAAGCATTCATCAAATATGAGTCACCAAATCATCATCTATTCACCTTTTCACTGTTTTCACCTTCTATGTGCTACTATGCATCCTACGCTGAGGAGGCAGGGCTGGAAGGGGGTAGTCCCAGCTCTTGGGATTGTGTGAATATAGAGGACTCTCAGTCAGAATTTTTAAGAGTATTTCTAACTGTCTTGGCTATAAAAACAAACAAACAAACAAACAAGTTGGAAAATGAGACCCTGCTGCACCTCTTGGGGAAAGGAGTGGGGGGGGAAAGTCCTACAGAATTTATTGGTGTTTTAATCTCGTAACTAACAAGGACAAGCAGGGCTTGACTTGAGAACCAGTAAGCTGCTTCAGCCAACCCTGTTGAGCTGAGATTAGGCATGAAGCAAAACCCCAGTTCACCCAGGTCTTCTGCAACATGGGACATTGGTGCCAAATTCTCTAAGGTAGTGAGTGAGAAGAATTGTCCCAGGACCTGGAGTTCACATGGTGGCCACCAACAGACCATCCTGAAAGAACATCTGAAGCAGCAGAACAGGGAATGTGGAGAACATGTGCCATTGGTTGAATAAGACTGGACATCAGAGATCAAAGTTCTGGTTTTTTGACTTGCCATGCAGTGCAATGAGTGGATAACCTTTTCTCCACGGATATCCTGCCCCCCTCACCTCTGTCTTTTCTGTCAAATCACACAATTTTGTCAGGAGAGACCACATGTACACAGCCTGCTCAGGAAAGTGGTTGAGTCACCATCCCTGGAAGTATTTAAGAGACATGGAGATGTGGTACTGAGGGACATGGTTAGTGATGGACTTGACAGTGTTAGGTTTACAGTTAGACTCAATGATCTTGAAGATATTTTCCAACCTAAACAATTCTATGATTCTACATTGAACAGATCAGTAAAACTGAGCTTAGATGCAAATGCTGGTCTTCAGTACAAACAAAAATTAGTTCTAAGAAATTTCATTTTAGACTAATAAGTGCGTGTTCAAGAACGCATACCAGCATTTGGGATTCACAGAGAGATGTCCAATGATCAGTGAACACTCCAGTAATATCACATCATTAATATGACCACCTTCACAAGAGATCCTGTCCCAACAGAGGGCATTTCTCAGCAATATCACATCATTAATATGACCACCTTCACAAGGGATCCTGTCCCAACAGAGGGCATTTCTGCCTGAAATGTTCCTCTTGGCGACTCTTTTGTATTTACTGCTAACCAATTTTAGATCTGACGCAGGAGAAAAAACAATCCCAGTTAGCACAAAGCAAAGATGGAGTAAATAAACAGCTCTGAATCAGAAGGGTAGAGATCAGTTAACCCTTAGTGGATTGAAACTGTGAACCAATCTGATTTAGTGTGCTTTATCCTCACTATCCTATGGGAGAGCTTTTAGGTGACAGTCTCCTACCTGCACACAGAGTATTTCTAACAGTTGTGGCATTACAGCATTTTTGCAAAATCTCTTTGTGTCACTGCAGCAACCACAAGTCCCAGTTCAGTCCCAAGGGGAAGGTACCATGTAAAGTTCCTGTCCTGAAGACCTATACATTGTGTAGGGGAGGGATATGTAAAGATTCAAGGCTACAAACGTGCCCAAGGACAAACAGAAGGTTTTGTGGCTGAGACGGTGACAGACTCAAGAGATCCTGACTGCCATTGTTCACTGCATCACCCCACAATCATCTGCAATCCAAATTTCCCTGTGCGTCTGTCCCTGCCCTCATTCACTCCAGTTGTCTGTTTAATTAAAAAGCGCTATGTGGGACAATTGACTAACACAGGCTGCACTATGAAATGGCTGCTCTCCACTGAAGATTTCAGTTTCAAATTAAAAAGCAAAGGAAAAGTTGTAGGCTTTCTTGTTTCAGTGAACAGTTCCCTTTTCATGTAAAGAAACTGTCTTGAAGGAAAGGCCTTTTGCTTCCCCTTGCCCTGACTGCACTGGCAGAAGATGTTCATCAGGGTCATTTTCAGTCACAGGGCTTTGGGACCTGTTCTCCATCCATAGGGTAACACACATGGAAAATGTAAGCCATCCTGAATGCTCCTGCATGATGTTACCTGTAAACCAGGAAGGTCTGATGAATGGCAGGAGGAATGCAGGATGGAAACCACAGCCTCATGAAGAAATGAAGGCTCCAGAGATGTGGAAGATGTCCTGAGATGTGGAAGATGTCCTGAGATGCGGAAGATGCCAGGATTCAAAGCCTAACCTCTGACCTGAACTATCTCTACTCCATCTATGCATGTGAAAATATGGCCTCCTAAAATATGGTGCTTTCTTCTCACAAGGCACTTGCAGTGCCAACATGAAAGATAAGCCCCGCTTTTCACAGGTAACAAATGATAGGACAAGAGGAAATGACCTCAAGTTGTACCAAGGGAAGTTTAGTTTGTATATCAGGAAAAAATTTTACACTGAAAGGCTTGTCAAGCATTGGAACAGGCTGCCCAGGGAAGTGGTGGAGCCACCATTCCTGGAGGTATTTAAAAGACAGCTCAAGGTGGTGCTGAGGGACACTGTTTAGTGGTGGACTTGGTAGTGTTATGTTTGTGGTTGGACTCAACGTTCTAAAGGGTTTTTTCCGACCTAAATGATTCTTTAACTCTATAAATCTATAATTCAGGGTCCACCAGGGGCCCTGGAGAAGGTCTGAATCAGACCAGGGCCAGGGCAGCAGGTCTTACCAGCCAGCAAGGCTAGTAAAGTTAATGCATCCAATAAATGAACAGTGAGAGATGTTTCAAATGGGTAGGAGATGATCTTCAAAGCCTGAGCTCCAGCCTAGACACACTTGTATGCCTGTCTTTCCCTGGAATCACATCCATTAGCCCAGAAAAACTGATTTGTTGATGTGGCAGCTCCCTGTAACATCAGTGAGTCAATGGCCTTGGAAAAGAATAGTGTCTTCTGAGGTCTTTTTAGGTGCCTCAGATGAGATAACTAACTGAAAAGTCATGCTAACAAATTCAGTCTGATGCTAGGAAACTGAATGCAAGGGTAGCTGTCGCTGTGGTTCACCAGCACAGCTATGCCTTCACTGCTCGGGCTGTCAGCCACAGCCTGCACTCGCATCCAAATTCACTTATTTAAATACAAGACCATGCCCTAGTGTTGGCTTGAGGAAACCTTAAGGAAATCCTAGCTTCCCAAATGGAACCTGACTCCACTTATCAGCTGCCTGGTCAGCTGCTTCTGCACGTCCCCTCAACCCTGGCAGCATCAGGGCATGATCTCTGGATACTTCTAGGAAGGGTTTCCAGGATCATCTGTTTCAAGGACATCTCAGGTCTACAGAAAAAATCGTGTGAAGTCCCAACAGCGTGCACATGTGGGCTGGATTCACATCATTTCAAGACATTTGAAGTCTTTAAACCAATTCCATCTAAGCTAGTCAGCCTGGAGTCTGTGTATAATTAACATAAAAAATAGGAGACAGTCTTACAGCATGATTAAACTGACCCGTTTTTAGATTTCTACTTTAGGATTAAATTATAGTCTCCACTGACAATAATGGGCATCTGTGGCAACCAGCTTGGGTGGGAACACCTACTCTGTAGATAGTCGTATTTTATCCAAAAAAAATTCAACCTCTGAAGTGTTACAATCCAAATATCGTGCAAGGGCAAAGAGGGACCACATCATATGTGTAGCTAAAGCCAAGAACTTACTGCTCGTATAATTGAAAACTCTCAAATTCAAGAATCATTATTAGTCTAGAAAAAGAAAGAAAAATAATTCCACAGAGTAATTTTATACAGATAAAGTTTCAATAATATTAATAATGCAATTAAAATTGTGTTAGTTTAGTTTCTAACCCTTGTTCTGGTGTTCAGCTCCGTTGCTCAATTGGGTCTTAAAATCATTAACTTTGGACTGCTGGAGAGGGTAACACCGTAAGTCATTAGGCCTCTGGTGACCCTCATTGGGAAGAATATGCAGTTTATGTTACTGGTTTATCCTTCATCACTCTAAAATTCACTTGGGGTCATTTTTATATGTTTGTAAATACGATTTTGCACCTTTGTCTTTCTCCATAAGTCTTGAGATCCAGGTTACATCTGAATTTACAGATGCTATCGCAGAATCACACAATGATAAGAGGTTGGAAGAGACCAAAATGATAAGAGTTCGAAGGATCATCAACCCCCTCTGCCAAAGCAGGTCCACCTAGAGCAGGATGGACAGGAACCTGTCCAGGTGGGGTTTGAATGTCTCCAGAGAAGGAGATTCCATCACCTCCCTGGGCAGCCTCTTCCAGGGCTCTGCCACCCTCACAGGAAAGAAGTTCCTCCTCATGTTTAGATGGAACTTCTTACGTTCAAGTTTGGGCCTGTTTCCTCTTGTCCTGTCACTGGGCACCACTGAAAAAAGACTGGCCCCATATTCTTGACACCCACCCTTGAAGTATTTATAAGCATTGATCAGATCCCCACCTCAGCCTTCTCTTCTCCAGACTAAGAAGACCCTGCTCCTCATAAGAGAGATGTTCTAGGCCCCTAATGTGCTCTGCTGTACCCTCTCCAGCAGTTCCCTGTCCTTCTGGAACTGCGGAGCCCAGAACTAGACACAATGCTCCAGATGTAGCCTCACCAGGGCAGAGCACAAGGGCAGGGTACTCTCTCTCAACCTGCTGGTCACACTCTTCCTGATGCCCCCCAGGATGCCATCGGCCTTCTTGGCCACATTGCTGGCTCATGGGCAATCTATTGACCACCAGGACTCACAGGTCTTTTTCCTCAGAGATGCTCTCCAGCAGGTCAGCCCCCAACCTGTACCAGAGCATGGGGTTATGTATCTTAGATACAATTTCTGTTTTCTTTTTTACCCATAAAACTACTTTTGTCCAGGTCTGCATTTCTGTAACTACCAGGGGTGGGTTGTCTATAGCCACGAGGTCTCCATTTCCAACCTGTGCCCCGTCTTCTCTCATACCATGCCTGCACTCCTCAGTGCCACATCCTCTATCTCCTCTTCTCAAGGTCTCTGCTATCCCACCAGACCTGTATTTCTCTATAATACATCATTGTTAGAGATGTGTCTTCCTTTTCATAGAATAGCTGCTTGTTTCTGCTACTCATGTAAACTGTGGTTATACAGAAGTAGAGAAAATCAGGCGTAGAAACCTGGTCAATCAGAGAAATCGCTGTCATAGCTAAACCAAATAAAACAAAGCTTAGCCAGGTGAAAAATGTTCAAACAGAAATCCTGGCAAGGCTCAGTCCTGAGGCCTTGCAAACTCAGTACAAAGCTGATGGTCTGCTGCTGCCAACAGCAATAGTGGATCACAGCACACCTTTACAGAAGTGGCACTACGATGCCACCAGATAGGCCAGGAGAACACTGGGCTGTGGTCCACTTCATCCTACAGCATCCCAATATCTGAGAACAGAAAACCAAGGTGGACCAAGACCTCCTGATGATTCCAGATCATCTCCCTGGACTACCAGTAAATGCGCTAGGGAGTATTTATGTCCCATTAAAATGTCCCATTAAAACACCCTCAAGATTACTCTGAGCGTTATGAAGAGAGCCCATATGAAAGTCTTTGTACAAAATAAAGTGAGATCCCCTGTGGCAGCCCCTCATTAGCAGCAGCACAGTGCAGCAATGGGAGGAAAATGCAGGGTATTTTCCCTAATTTGAGACACCCAAGTGGCACAGAACAGAAGCTTGTCCTAACTACACTCCTGAGAACAATGACGGGAGCTCCAGGGAGCCACTTGTTTCAGCTCGCCCACCTGGATGAACAGGTAGCTGCAGCGATTTCCTTCTCTTCAAAAGAAGCTGTTCTGCTGGAGTTCCTACAAACAGTTCCAAAAAACATATTCTTGCCTCTGGGAGAGCTCAGGCTACAGCACCCTGCAGGTTTTTCTCAGAAACTCCAGGAAAAGAGGTCCTACTGTGTATGGAAATACTTCCAGGGCTGATCTAGACTCAGACGGGACACAAAGATGTCCTACTTTCCTCCCTTACCAGCACAAGCACCTACTAAGCAGCAGAAAGTCAAAGAGAAACCACACCTAAGCCCAGAACAGCTCATTCAATGCAGGAACCCCATGTTGCTCTCCTTCACAGTTGTTGCACACCCAAGTCATCCTGCTAACACCTAAACCTGTGCTGGTTTTGTCTGGGGTAGAGTAAATTTTCCTTATAGTAGTTAATATGGGGCTGCATTTTGGATTCATACTGGAAATAGTGTTGATAACACAGGGATGTTTTATTGCTGAGCAGGGCTTACACAGAGCCAAGGCCTTTTCTGCTCCTCACACCACCCCACCAGCAAGTAGGCTGGGGGGGCACAAGAAGTTGGGAGGAGACACAGCCAGGACAGCTGACCCCAACAGTCCAAAGGGATATTCCATACCATATGATGTCATGATCAGCTCTAAAAATGCTGGTGAAAGAAGAACGAAGGGGTGGCATTCAGAGTGATGGTGCTTGTCTCCCCAAGTAATGGTTACTGCTTTCTGGAGATGGCAGAACCTGCCCTCTGATGGGAAGCAATAAATGAATCATAGAATTACGGAATGGTTTAGGTTAGAAGGAACCTTAAAGATCATCTTGTTCCAACTCCCCTGCCATGGGCAGGGACACCTCCCACCAGACCAGGTTTCTCAAAGCCCCATCCAATCAGGCCTTGAATGCCTCCAGGGATGTGGCATCCACAGCTTCTTTGAGCAACCTGGGCCAGTGTCTCACCACCCACAAAGTGAAAAAATTCTTCCTCACATCCAATCTAAATCTCCCCTCTTTCAGTTTGAACCCATTACGCCTTGTTCTATCACTACATGCCCTTGTAAAAAATTCCTCTCCAGATTTCTTCTAAGCCCCCTTCAGATACTGCAAAGCTGCTATAAGGTCTCCCCAGAGTCTTCTTTTCTCCAGGCTGAGCAACCCCAACTTGAATTCCTTGTTTTCCTTTGCTTGCATG
>BJBW01000326.1:17757-64684 GCA_004320125.1 Scolopax mira | reverse complement strand
CCCTGTGGGACACCACTCGTGACTGGACGCCAGTTGGATTTAACTCCATTCTATGTATGTGTGAATCTGAAGAGGTAGAAAGACCAGTGGGGTATTCAAAAGCTTTTAACCTGATTAGGGTGTCCAAATGCTACTGAATACATCAAATCAATTTTAAAATCCTCCTTAGGATCAGAGATTTGCACGTCTTTCAATGCCTAAAGATATAGTAGATAACTGGTCATGTTTTCTGAAGTCACTAAGACAATGCTGATGCAGATTCTTGAATTGCTTTGAGGATCTGGACACAGTTGGCCAATTCTCAGCAGTGCCTGCATAAAATAAATATCTAATACTAGAAACTATCTGCATCTTTTTATTTCAAAATATCAACAAAAAGCCATCTTAGTCTATAATCTGTAAATGTTCCAATTTAGTCAGCTCTTGATTCTGAAAATATCCATACCACTACCGACATTTGCTCCGGTAAGTAATCTTAGTGAGGAAAATAGACACACAATGTTAAATACAGCTTTTGGAGGAAGCCATTTCAGGCCACACTCCAGCATGTGACTCCCCCAGGAGCTGAACTAAAGGAAAAGGAACATCATTCTCTTACTGCATCTTTTACAATACATGCAAACAGGACACAATAGAGAGGTCAGAATAAAATGCACTCCATTTTTTTTTCAGCCCCTTAGAATCAAGACAAACATAATTTTAATCACAAATGCTGAAATAAAATAGTTCAGCTGTCAGAAGAGAGAATGAGTTCAGGACTTCTCCACTGACAAATCCACACACTATCAATCCATGTTCATGGATGTTGAGAAGCACAGGATCTATAAAAAATTTTTATTTTACCTGTAGTATTTGCAAGCAAAGTCCTACATGAAGACTTATAACTGAAGCATGATAATGTAAATCAGATTTCTGACCAAATCAGAAAACTTTTCCTTAGGATTTTCTAGGGAAGCTATAAAAACATTGAAAACTCTCCATAGAGAAATAAAGTACCTGATTTTTAGAAATAAGTACAGAATTTCTTTCTAAATTTATTTAGAATGTCTGTAAAATGAAGGAAAAAACACATACACAAGTCCTGGATAAACTGAATAACTCTTTGGAAAGTAATTCACAACCTCAGAATGAAAGTTTTATATGTGTCTTAATTATCATGGTTTCACTTAAACTCCAAAGTAGCCATCGTTGGATAAGGAAATCCTAAACAATAAAAAATGAAATCATCAATACTTGCTTAGGGATAGCTACCACAATTTAAAATGTTCATATTTAATGTCTTTAAATTGCTGATCTGTTACAGGTTGGAGAAAATTTATTTTCATTTCACAATGTGGTATTCATTAAATTCAACCACACTAACTACTTTAATTAAAAATGTATGAAATAATAACTTCTCTATCTCTAGCATTACTCACAGCATAAAATTGCCATAGCTTTCTAAAGACCTAAAAGGAAGGTGGTGTATATAGCGATGAATAGGAAGGAATTCTAAACTGTGTTATTGGCTGCCAGAAACTACATGTGCATTCTTAAAAAGGAGAGAAAGGTTTAAAAGTCTTGTAAACTGGTTAAGATCACTGGAGATTAAGGCAAAAAAGGAGTCATGCTAAGTAAAACAAGAAAATGGGCTAGAAGTTGCCTGCCTCCACGATAATCTCTCTGAGATCCCAATATAATCAGGAACACCTCTGAAGAGTTTTCTTTTGACTGAAGAAAAAACAATTTTAGAAAATGAATCAAGCTATTTCACCAAAGATTTCTACATGTTTTACCACTGTGATAATTTAATGACTTTTCTAACTTGCTGTACTTTATGACTTTTGGTAGTTATAGACAATTTGAGAAAAGAAACCCTGCCTTTGAAGCAAAAGGCCCTTTTGTTTCAAAGGAGCCCTTCTCCTCCTTTTCTCTGTTATTCCTCTTCCTGCTTTCCCCAAACTATATAATTCAAAAAGTCTCTCATAGACAAATCAATTTATCTGACACTGTGATCCTCTCCAGTGCATTTCTTGAGATCATCCAAATAATGGAAAAGATGTCTCATCCCTATCGCTATTTCACCAAAACTTTCAACTA
Organism: Scolopax mira; assembly: GCA_004320125.1. Taxonomy (NCBI): domain Eukaryota; kingdom Metazoa; phylum Chordata; class Aves; order Charadriiformes; family Scolopacidae; genus Scolopax; species Scolopax mira. The sequence continues at coordinate 62,605 of BJBW01000326.1, read as the reverse complement.
GAAGAATATAGATGGTGTGAGATTAAACTAGGCTGTTGAGAGATAGCTTCTTCTACCCCTACCTAGTTTATAAAATCCAGTTGACTGCTGATGGCCTCCATGTTAACTCTTTGAACTCTCACAATTCTAGACAAATCAAAAACATATATTCACATTCTTACCAATAGAATACAATATAGAGCATACACCAACATTCATATAAACCTTTTACAAGGTTACACCTTTCCATCAAAGTAATACCCTTCCTTCTACATCACAGTTCCTGAGCTACCATCTACCAGATCTTAGTGAAATGTACAAAAAGCTAAGAGATTGAAATTCCTATTTTCTCTTAGGAGTCTCTGCTGAGCTTAAGCAGCTCCTGTGCTGATACCTTGTACTTTGTGTCAAAACTTTTCTTTCTGCTGATGATTTTTTTTCCAAAGAAGGTTGAAACAGGGAAACCTATTAAAGCTATGGAAAGAAAAACTTGCAAATAAGCCCATGATGACAAAATTATCCCATGGGAAGAAAACAGAGCCAACTGGAGTTTGCACCTTTATTGTTCCTCTTCACTCTGAAATCACTGACATCACGTTTAAATCAATTTTTAAAAATCCTATTAATGTAATAAAATATTGTTTTCTAAAGCTGTCTAAACAGTTATCAACTTATAGAAGACAATTTTTATTGCCAAACTTGTAGGCTTAGCTGACATGATTAATTTATAGCCAAAGAAGAGTAAAAACAATACCCAGCTTTTCCTGACTGACTGTTGTGGAAATTGCAAACACATTATCTTTCTTGAAAATGTTGTAGTTTTTATTTGTTTATTTATTTTTATTATAATGTGTTTTTATTTGAAATGTTCTTTTTTGTGTTTCTTGTAGAAGTTTTGTCACTTTGGGTTTCTTTCTTCCCAGTACCCATGTTTATTCTCTAGCTTATTATGAAATTATCTTTTTACACATTTCTAACTGTTCATTTGAAATGTCCCATTCACTCTTACCCATTAGATCGAATGTCTGATGCGTAGTTTTTCAGCTGTGATTCTTTTGAAGGAAGTAACATGCTACAACTAAATGTTTCTTCAAAGCAAAAATCTAAAATTTAAAAAGTCACAGCACTACTTTATGATTTGCCATAAAAGCATCTATTGAAGTTCGAAGATCTGCTAGTGCAGCATCTATCTATATAAAAAAGATTTTTTTAGATGTATCTTTAATTTAGTAATAATACAATCTTTTTACTGTCTACCTTATACCATTACTATGCTTAAAAGATTATCCCTTCAAGGAAGTTTAATTTGAACAAGAAAGGGCAAACAGCATATGAAAATGGCATTAAAAACAGGTGAAACACCTTTTTAGTTTCCTACTGGTAAGACTTTGGGGAGATTGGTCTCCTACAATTTACTTAATTCCTGACAGCTTTGGATGTATCACTTCACAGATATTGTCCAATCTCAAACATGTATTCTCATAAAACAAAGTCCAGCAATATGTATGCTCAAAAAATATGACTGAAACTGAGTACATTAGTACATGTGTTTGTAATTGAATCCCCAACATTCAGGTTGCATGAAGTTCAGTAACATCTAGGCATCTCTTCTCAAGTAGCTAAGGTGGGGAAAAAGTGGGATTTTAATAACACAGTGTAATCTGGTAGATTTCAGTTGCTTTTGTGTTCATGTATCTTTCTATATCTCTGGGTATTTTAAAAGCACTTTGTAAGGTATACAGAGCTCTATTCGTTGTGAACTACTGAGTCAGAACCATGGATGGACAATGTCAGAACTCTCCTGACCTCTTCTTAGGCAATCGAAGATATTACGTCAGCCACTGCAAAGAGAAAACATTAGCCTTATCAAACCAAAATCCATCTTATCATCTCAAGTGATAGCCTGCTTACTTCAGAAAAGTGTATTGAACATACAAACACAGAAGTGAGAAAGCACAAACTCACAGAATAATGCAACACTAAAGACACTAGAACACATTGAAAGAGAGGTAATATTCTTGAATTAAAAGGAAGACACAAATTCTGAAAGATTCTCATTGAAAGGTCTGAATTAATTAAATGAATGCCTTTTACTCTTTTTATCTCTTCTATACTTTTTCTGAGACCCTTTTTCTCTTTCTGACTGATGGTTCAACTGTAACACATGTATCATGTATTTCTACTACATTTCCTGTTTACAACAGGGAGAACCGATACAAAATCCACAACAGCAAGAGATGGCACAGAATCAGTTGAAACCACACTACTCTGATAAAGTAAAATCCATTTTATGCATATTTCTCAAATGAAAAGAAGATTCAACATCACTAGATTGTTAATATAAACCAGGAAGTGGAATAACTGGTGAAATCAGTGGAAGCTGGGGAGCTTTTATCACCTGACATAAGGTTGACAGTATGCTTACAGTTCATCTTGTTTGAGTCTATCAGTTATTAAAATCAAAGAAAGATGAAGAGAGATTGAATATTTACAGGATTTTGATAACAAGAAAGAATAATGACAGCTAAAAAACAGCTGCAAGAAAAAAAAAAAAACAACACAACAAATTATTCCATTTTAAAGTGCACAGTTTATTTTTGAGGCTGCCACAAGACTGAAAGAAAAGATTATAAACTGAAGTTACAGCCCATTGGATTTGGCTGTCATCAACCATGATCCTTGTACCCAAGTATACTGTCATGATCCTTATCACTCCGTTATCTCTGATCTCTGGATTACGCATTATACTTTTCATGCGTTTAACTTTCCTCCCTGAACTGCTGTAAAATGAACCTGCAGAGATCATATAGAATATGGTAGTGACTGGTACATTAGGTTGTTCTGTGGGTATTAAGTGTAACAGACGGGTAGTATTTGTTCTGATGTACTCCTATTAAGGGACTATTCAATATCTAACAGTCATCTGGAAGATTTTGCTGTTTCTTTACTTGTAGGAGACAAAATTGGCATCATAATTCAGGGGCAAAACTCTGCATATTACTAGAAATTGTTCAAGAGATGTTAGAGTTTCAATATAACATTAGTGCAGTATTCCCACCTTCCCCCAACATTTTAGGAACAACTGTATTTAAAGTATAACATCTAAATACCAACTGTGTACATTTTTCCCCAGAACAACTGATGTAATTTTCAGGCAAACAAAAATATGATAGTCTACATGTCTTTGAAATGTAAAGAACATTTTCCTTTCAATGCTTCAAAATCCAGATAATTTTTTATTCAGACAGTAACTGTCATGTCAATGAACAAAGGCTTCTAAATGTGTCCTTGAAACCCTTAAACAAAATTATTTTTCTTTGTAGAGACTAAGAAAACTAGAGAGTACAAAAGAATTTGATAAAACAGCCATGATCATTATGTCAGAAAGTTAGCTTTTACTGGTTCTGAGCTACTGAAGTGATGGATGCACAAGAAGCACAAACTTAATTGATAGTTGATGTTGGGGGCTGCTGCTTTTCAAACTGAGCAGAAAGCTCTATTTAACAACTATTTAATCACAAAAAGTTGTAGAGCCTCTGAGGTGTCAAAAATATGCTGATGTACCCATTCTAGTGTGTACTTGCATCATGGTCCTGCAAGCAGAGAGGTTCCCTATACTGTTACCTGCTTCCTGCTGCAGAAACAGCAGCTCAGTGCTATCAGCAGCATTTCAATGAATGAAAGAAGAAATAGCACCTCCTCTTTTGTGGATCTGTTAGATCTGTTTAATTTTGATTGTCTTTTTTTCAGGTTGTTGTGGAATATGTGGATTTAGGCAACTAATTGTGTGCATAGTGATGGAAACAGGAGGCTTACGGATAGCCGGTCCATTTTGTGAATTTTATTGGAACCAAAATGCTGAACATAAGTAACTATGCACTTAAGCTAAGTGTTGTACTCTCCACCTCTCCCACCCCAGGGAATCTATCCATAATTCTACATATCAACTAAGACTTTTTTCTTCCAATTTTCATTGGGAAAATTTATTATTCTCCATGATTTTGAAACCAATACAGTAATTTACATTTCTCAAATAAATATGAAATATAACCTTTTGGTTCCTTAAGAACATATCGCAATAAAATAATGCAATAATAAAAGTAGTAAAAAAATCCTCATTTTCATTGGAAGCTTAAGTGTCATTAAAGTACATCAGCACTTAATGTGTATTTGGGCAAATATTTTTTGAATCAAAACCCAATATATTATTCGGAGAACATTTTAAACAGTGGAGATTCTTCTCACTTGTTTTAGTGAGCTGTTGATAATATCCGAAATAACAAAACATGATGAAAGTTCTATAACATAGGTGCCTAGTTAAGTAAGTTATAAACCAATTGAAAGTGCTTTTTGTTTTCTTGTTTCTCTTTCTGAGCTCTCCTATTTCAGATTTCTTAAAATATGACCTTAAAAAAGAAACTGAAAAAAGGTTTTGTGGAAACACTGTGCTGGTTGATCAATTACATTTTTAGTATCTTAAATGCTGTAATATATATATAGCATTGCAATTATAGTTACCTGTTTATGTTTAAAGTGATATGGCTACACTGATTATGAAGAAATTATTTTTTATTGACATAAAAAAGTTTTGTGTTTTAACACACAAAAAAGTGAAACATCAGTGAATTTCAATATGTTTTTTGAAATAACAATAAGACTTCTATTTTGATTTAGAATGTGATTATATCTTTGTGTGCTGGAGAGCCTGATAATTTTGGAGAAAAAGAAAAAAAGAAAAAAGTCACTTTTAGAAAGCTTTGTAATACACTCTGAGACAGTCTGTTAAATTAAATATAATAAAGTAACAGTAATTCTGTATTGAATTTCCAATTACACCACACATGAAGAAAAGTGTGTGTTTAAAGATTTAAAGATTTTAAAGTGTTTAAAAATTTAAAGAAAAATTTTTTAAAGTTGTAATGAAGACATTCTGTAGGTTTTTTAAAATAATTATAATTCTTAATTTTGTTATCAATCTGATATCCTAACAAACAAAAATGTCTTATATCTAATGCAAGTCATAATTTTTTTCACTTTATAAACACTGTTATTCTCATATGATACTATATAAAATTCTAAATTGTGTATCTGAGCTTATACGATGGAAGAGTTGTGCAAAGCTAGATTTTACATCATGTGTTAAAAGTCAAGAATTTATGACAGACTGATTTTGCTTCCAGTACCATTGTGAAATGTCCATTTCTAAGCCAGAAGCGTCAATGAAGATGCAAGAACTACCACATTTTCAGAGTGGGATGGATGTTTCTGACATTTTGTCAAGGTGTCATTAAAGTTCACATTGACAAAGGATTCTGATGTCACCCGAGTGTCAGCATCACAAAGAGTTGTGGGAATCTGGGATAACAGCAAACCATTATTTGCTATTCATCTTAGTAAATGAAGCAGAGCCAGGACGTCTGCTCACGCCTTGGTACGTGATTGTACCACTTTATTATCAGCACACTAACTGGCTTTACTCTGGCTCAACTCTAGCTCAGACACAATGGTCCTGGACAACGCCTGAGCATGGTGGCAGAATTCAGAGAGGCCAGGAGCCATTTCCCATGGGGCAGCTCAGAAATGACCATCATCTTTCGAGTTAGGCAAGTCTGTTGATCATAATTGACAAGTTGGCCTCAGGACCATTTTTACTAATCATCTGCAAAAAGAGTTTTGAGTTGTGAGGACATAGGAATCCATAATTTTTGTTAAAGAAATATTAACTGTGATTTTTATGGAGACTTTCAGGTGCTTAAGAAGGTACTATGGAAACTTTTAGACAAATTATACACTACATTAATCTTCATTAGATAATATTGAGTTTACGATTATTAAAAAAATAAGGGATTTAGTTCTTGCCAAGGTTTGTTGCATGAAGGAATAACTTTGCTTATGGAAACTGAGGGATAAAATATAATAATATTGAAGATATTTTAAATCAGAAATTTTTCCCCTGTTAAAAATCTTGCAATTTTGTATCTTATTTTCAAGAATAGAACTTTGAGTGCCTTTTTCCCTCATTTATTATATTACCTTTTTCTTTTTGCTATATATCACAGTGAAGAGAAGTATTTCCTTCAAAGTATAATTTGATTTTTAAAATCACTAGAGAAATTGAAGGCTATTCTTACAAACATACTAAAAACAAACAAACAAACATATAACTTTCTCCTCTTGCTATTCACATTTATTATATTGTATGGAACAATATAAGTTAGCATACAATTAATTAAGCAAATGTTTACTACTCTTCCCTTCCAGAAAACTGCTCATTATTCTATACATTGTTTTCATGTTTTAAAGGTGTCATTATTTAATATTTATAACCTGAAATCTCAGTAATCTTTGTTAATTTCAGTACAACTGGAAAATGGCAGATTCTTATCTAAAATCTCTGATGTCTGCAACACTAATCTGAATAGAGAGGAGCATTCCAGATCCCCTCTGTGCTCTGATGTTTTCTTAGTACTTGAAAGGTAATAACCTAAACAGCAGCTTTTGAAACTTTTTCACGTATACGTATTTCTAAAATATCATCCATGACCTTGCAGTCCTGTATCTTGGCATTTATTTACAGACCAAAGGCATTGCTGATTAACCTCTCAGATCATAAAGCCTCAGGAGAAAATGGGTTGGAATTTCTTTATATACTTTCATGGAGGTATACCACAAGACAGCATACCTTGTGAGTCAGGTCCCATCATGAACTGTTTTCAAAGCAACTTCTACTGAAAATGTTATGCTTAGATCTGATTATTAAATCTAATGTTCATACATCTGCCCTCAAGAGTGATTTTTATTTTTTTTGTGACTCTCATGATGTCTGATGTTTTTTCCTGAAAGCCAAAGATCAGTACAAATGTATATCAGCTTTCCTCAGAAAGGTAAAGTCTGAGCATTCATCATTTCAGAAGAAAGACAGAAGACCTGATTCTAATCCAATGTTTTAAAAATTTAAAGACCAATTGACATGGGGCTAATGTTACAATATGTTCTTGTTGAAGCTAGCATGTTTTGAACATTAAGCATAAGGTCACAAAACAGAAAATCTTTCAGTATTACAGTTTATCGAATCATTCCCCTGTTGAACTATACACTGATTGAATTCAAATGCCTGCTCTTTTCCCAGCTGCAAATTAAAATATGTTAATTTTTAGCCATCCTTATGGTTATCTTATATTATAAGAATTCTTGATTTTTCATGCTATGTTAATTTTCTTCATAATTCGGAAAATGGGATGGGAAGCTAAGAACAATTTACTTGCAGTAATTCATGGGCCTGCTGGAACTGGACCAGTTTGGACTTTGTGTTCTTGTTCCTGTTTGCTAGTGAATTAACTTTTTTTTATTTCATTATATAAGAGATATTAAAAAAACACCTTTAACTGTTACAGAGATTGTACAGTCTTTTCTGTAAATTAAATATTTCACTACTGTACTCTTTCCTGTCAGCAAAGCCTGCAGACAATTCCTAGCATTTAATAGTTTTAACAGACGGAATTTAAATTAATCGATTTTGCTGTCATAACAAATGCATAATGGAGGCTCTTTGAAAAATTTTACTCTTTCTAGATAAATATTTTGTATTTGTTGTGGTTTATATTTATTTGTGAGACTACAAATACACAAAATATTTAAAAATATGTGTAAACTTGCTTTTAATCACATACTGTGCTTTAATTACATGGAAAATATATTGGAAGAGAAAGAATGGTCCTGCCTACATCATTTTGTTTGCACTATTGTGTTTTTGTCACAAATTCTATTTTCTTTTTCTAATGTGTCTTTTTTTCCTTTTCTGTAGTTTTATTTTTTGCAGTTTTGCATTAAAATACAAATTTTTCCACATATTTTTCATTATGGTTACTGCTTTCATTTATCTTCACTGAAGCTTATTTCTCTATTTAAAAGTAATTAAATATTCAGGTATCAGATTGTGAGGAAAGTCTATACTATGTAAGTTCCTTTATTCATTCTTATCGCTGCACACTCAAGAAGAAGAAGCAATGCATCTATGTACCTCTCATATATAATCTATGCTCTCGTTTTCTTCACAGAGAGAGGAATTGTGTATATTTTTTTCTGATTCAGAACTCGCTGCTGGGAATTTTTGTCAGAGAATTTTTCGGTAGAGCACTACTTGCTCATTCCTCTAGGCCAACCATCAGATGCACTCCTTCAAGAATAAACACCTCTAAGAACACTCCCCCTTCTCAGGCTATTCTCTTTGTCTTTTATTGCTCTCATACTCTATTGCAGCTGTGTATCTAAGAGAAATATTAGCTTAATGTACAAATTCAGAACACTGATTAATTTTTTTTCAGTAAAACAGAACAAATATTTGGTTTTTAGCAAATGCATTAGTATGTTTTGTTCTGATCAAAAACTGTCAAAACAAGATAAGACTTTGCTTACATATGTAAATGCTTATACAGGCTCACTTCACAGGACATTTCCAAATCCACCTTTTTGTACCATTCCAAAAAAAAACACCAAACAAAATCTATATGTATAAAAAGATATTTGCAATATTATGTTATAAGAATGAAGCATAATTAGAATAAAAAATTAAGTAGAAATCCAATTCCTTTATATTTCTGCCTAGGACTGCAATCTTCTCACTTCTGCAATTACAGAGCTGAGAATGTAAGTCACCTTACCTTGATTTCTTTTCAGGGTAATCTATATTTTATTTTATTTCATACTTACTCTATGAAAAAAAAGTTCCAGCACAGAACAGACAGAACAGTTTGCACAGGATTTTCTGGGCTCTGCTTACAGGTTTTCTAAACTTCTGTGGACTTTTTCTGAGGCTCTTGAGAGCCTTCTGGAAACCCTCTGAGGAACTGAAGGTACCACTCCTCCCAGATAAGGATATCCACAGGAACCTTGACTTATGACAACATTCTGATAACAGCAAGGTCTAGCAACATCTAACAAGCTGCCAGCTGTCCTTGATTACAGAGGTCTTGTTAAGCTTTTGCCTCAGCTGCCCCTTGATTATGGCTCACAGATTTGACAGAGTTGGAAGGGACCTCTAGAGATCATCTAGTACAACTCCCCTGCTAAAGCAGGAACACCTAGAACACATCACTCACAATTGCATCCAGTCAGGTATTGAAAATCTCCAGAGAAGGGGACTCCACCACCCCTCTAGGCAGCCTGTTCCAGTGCTCTGTCACCCTCACCATAAAGAGGTTTCTCCTCATATTTGAGTGAAACTTCCTATGTTCCAGCTTGTGCCTATTGTCCCCTGTCCTATCACTGGAAACCACTGAAAAGAGTCTGCCTCCATCATCCTTCAACTCACCCTTTAGGTACTTATAAACACAGATAAGGTCTCCCCTCAGTCTTTTCTTCTCAAGGCTAAAGAGCCCCAGCCCCTGACCCTCTTGAACTGGGGAGCCCAGAAGTGGACACAGCATTCCAGTAGGGAAGGTCAGGCACCTGTGGCATAGCTAACAAACATAGTGAGCAGTTTGTCCATCAATTTGGGAAGAGAAAAAAAAATAAATAAAAAAAAAGACAGGGGGGTTGGCAGATCTGCTCAGGTTGGTTTATGCATCCTTATCTTTGGCAGCAGTGTACCACAGGGCACAGTCCCCAGTAACTGTTAGAACATCTGTCCCTGCACTTTTGAGGCCTTTGACCCATACAGTGGTTTAGAAAGAAGAAGCAGCTCTGCAAGACTGAAGTTGTAAATCAACGCTGTCAAATGAAGCATCTGTACTGGTTGAGCATAGGAAGAAGCTGTCGATGATGGTAGTGGGAGACTTCCTGATGCAGAGGATGGAGGTCCCTGTCTGCTGATCTGACTTGTCATCTAAGGAGGTTTGACACTTTTCAGAGAGAATCAGAGAGGAAGGGAGAAAGTGATCAACAATCAAGTAAGGCAGCAGTGGACATAGGTTACATAAACAGAAAGGTTCTCAAAATTGACAAAACAGGGATGAAGTGGGGTTACCCCAAGAATATGCATGTAAACCTTGGTTCAAGACTAAGAACATTCTTGTTGATCAGTAATTCTTTTACTGGTCTTAATCAACTGAACATAATTTTTTTCAAACATTTGCTGTATGTACCTTTGTCACTTGAAGAGCCTGTACATACCTTAGCCTGTTTTCTCATGACAAGGTGTCATTATTTTCTACTTTTTTCTTAAGCTTACCTTACACCTCAGGTCATGTTAGTAGTTTATTTTTGTGTAATGATTAAAATTTGCAAAAATCACCCTTACTATTATTGATAACTGTAAAAAGTTATCTAGAAAAACTCTCTCTTCTTCAGGCAGAAATGTGCAGTCATTTGTACTGTCAGGCCCTCAGAAATTACCTGTCAGTTTGGCCCACTGACTTTCTTGGTATACACAAAACTATACCTATTTTCACAGGGATTTGTAAAAACTAGGATTAAATGCTATGATAAGCTTTCATACTTTAATATTGTTACTTACTTATTTCTGATGAAAACTCACATTTGATTAGAATTAGACTAGTTGGGTAGCACAACGATATTAGCTGGAATGCAGTTTTCACTGCATTCTATAATATAATTCTATAATAGCAATAACAACAATGTTAGAAGTAGTAGCGGTTGCAGTAGTAGTAATAGTAGTAATAATAATAATAATTAAAAAATAATAATAACAACAACAATAATAGCAGTAATAATAAATCAATGCTAACAGTTCCATTTTACCCCTTTGTGAAAACATAGGAAACACATCCATATATCACAACTATAGTAGAAAATAAAAATACAATGCAAAATCTTTAGTCATCTAGTAAAAACCCACCAGACTTGAATCTTTTGCTCATATGTATGTTCAGTGGCTGCACTTGCTATTGGGAAACAGAAAACATAATTTCATATCAATCCATGGAAATAAAATTTCCCCTTATAAAAGATACATTTATCTAATACATTCAGGATAACAGCTATTCAGCTTTTATTTAGCCAAGTATCAGAATAAACTCTTTTTCCAGCAAAATATTTAAAGGCATTCTCTTGGAAAAACTAGGAGAAAGCTCATAAGCATGGCTAGCTTTGCATTCTGAAGCATAATTAATTTTCTTCATAATTATATTCCATAGTGAAAGATTCGTACTTGAAATTTTGTCTGTTTTCTTTTACTGGTATATATTACATCAAAGTGAGAGATCTGTTGTGATATGAATACAAAGATAACAGGTCCAGCATTGCCTCTTAGTCGAGGAAAGGAGACAATGTCAGGTAAAGGAATATGTTCAACTTTAGCAAATCCAAGGACCGAAATGTCTGAAGCCTGGATAAAGGTAAGTTGAAAATCCATCTCTCTCTTCTTTAATATGTCCTTAATAATAATCCATGCTCTATTTGAGCATTATCCTCTGTTTCATCCCTTTGAATGCAGTGGAATCCATCAGTCAAGCCCTTCTACTGTAGCAGTAATTTTTGTACTAAAAAACACTTTCAGTGTAGAAATCACCCCTAAGAAATCTGGGGTTTATTTAAAAGCAAAACTATAAAAAAATTATGAGGTTTTTTGGTGACTGTATACAGGGGAAAAATATAGATGTGGCTTCAGCTGATGTGAGGCTTTGCTTATTAAAACATTACCTAATATTGGAGCCAGAGACATTGCCTGCGTGCAGTGTGATCAAATAAACTACCAGCTCAGGCAGGTAAGTTGACCTGAAGGAAGAGGTAGAAAGACTTAGAAACATCAGAGAAAGTGAAAGGGAAATAGATTGGTGGAGCTGTATCCTGAAGAATAGGCATCAGGTAGAACCTCTACTGAAGGTGGATGACCTCCATCCCACCTGTCACCAGGCAGAAGAGAGGGATTCAAGTGACAATGAGGAATGGAGGAAGGTCCTGTCTTGGAGGGGCAAGAAAAACCCTCCCTGGCCCCCCTCACCTTCCCAGTTATATTTGCAAAATAGATATGGGGCTTTGGAAATGGAGAACCAGGTAAATGAGGATGCTGATGAAAATCCATGCAGTAAATTGTCCAGAGCTAGTCATCCACCCCCATGCCTTAGGACTTCCTCTACAAAGAAAAAACGGAAGATAATTGTGGAGGGTGACTTCCTTCCATGGGGAACAGAAGGCCTGATTTGCAGACTGGATCCAGCCCACAGAGAATTCAGCTGCCTCCCTGGGGCCAGGATTAAGGATAGATAGAAAAATCTGCTTACCCTAGTCCAGCCCTCAGATTACTATCCATTACTAGTATTTCAAGTAGGCAGTGATGGCCTACCACCAGTAGTTCAAGGGAAATGCAGAGAGACTTTAGGGCTTTTGGATGGCTCATTAAGGGATCAGGAGCACAGGTTGTATTTTCCTCCATCCCACCACTTGCAGGCATTGATTAGGGGTCAAACAGGAAGAGACAACAGATTAACTCCTGTCTCCGAGGCTGGTGTAACCGGCAGGACTTTAGTTTCTTTGATCATAGGATGATCTACAGGATAACAGGCCTGCTGGGAACAGGAAGGGCATGCCTTATGCAAAGGGGAAGAACAATATTGGGGCAAGAGATACCAGGGCTCATTAAAAGGGCTTTAAGATAGGTTTGAAGGATGATGGGTATGGGACTAGGATTGCCAAAGAGGAGCCTGGGAGCAGATTACCAGTGCTGGTGCGTAAAAGCAATAGTAAATTCTTGTGGCTGTCGTCTCGGAAATGGGGGCTGGTAACCCACGTGGTAGTAATGACATTGGGGATAGTGATAAGTCTGCAACCACAGAAGGATGTAAAATGTCAGGAGGGTATTGGGACTCAACCCCCCAAAAGTGACAGGAAAATTAGCCCACCTTAAGTGCTTCTACACAAATGCACTCAGCATGGGCAACAAACAGGAGGAGCTGGAGGCCATTGTACAGCAGGAAAACTATGATATTGTTGCCATCACAGAAACATGGTGGGAAGACCTACACAAATGGAGTGCTGTTATCGATGGCTACCAACTCTTCAGAAGGGATAGACAAGGAAGGAGAGATGGTGGTGTGGCCCTCTATGTTTCAGATACATTTAAATGCATAGAACTTAATAATGGAAATGACAAAGTAGAGTGTTTATGGGTTAGAATCAAGGGGAAGGCCAGCAAGGCAGATATCATGGTGGGAGTTTATTACAGGATGTAGTAGCTGATGAAATATTCTATCAGCAACTGGCAGAGCTCTCACCCTTATTTTGGTGGGGGTCTTCAACTTCCCAGATATTTGTTGGAAATATAACAGAGCAGAGAGGGAACAGTCCTGAAGGTTTCTAGAGTGTGTGGAAGACAACTTCCTAATACAGCTGGTGAGCAAGCCAACCAGCGAAAGCGCCCTACTAGACTTGCTGTTTGTTACCAGAGAAGGTGGGGGAAGTAAAGGTTGAAGGTCGTCTTGGACAAAGTGATCATGAAATCATAGTTTTCAATTCTTGCAGAAACAAGACAGAGAGCCAGCAGAACGGCCATCTTGGACTTCCATAAGGCAGACTTTGGCCTGTTTAGGAGCCTGGCTGAGAGTGTCCCTTGGCAAAGGTGCCCAGGAAGGCTGGTTATACTTCAAGGAGGAACTCTCAAAAGCACAGGATAAAGTCATCCCAAGGTCCCATAAAATGAATCAACAAGGAAGAAGGCCAGCCTGGCTAAATAGAGAGCTTTGGTTGGTCCTCAGGGAGAAAAAGAAGGTCTACAGTCTCTGGAAAAGGCGGTTGGCTACTTATGAACAATATCAAGGTGTAGCAAAAGTACGCTGTGGAAAAATTAGAAGGGCAAAAGTTGAAGGAGAACTTAACTTGGCAACAGCAGTTAAAGATAATAAGAAGAGCTTTTTTCAATATATCAATAAAAAAAGGAAGGCTAGGGAAAATGTGGGCCTGCTAATGAATGAAGTGTGTGCCGTGGTGATGGAAGACACAGAGAAGGTGGAGTGCCTGAATGCCTTCTTTGCTTCAGTCTTCATTGCCAAAGCTGCCCCTCATGAATCTCGGACCATGGAGATAAGGGAGAGGGGAAGACTTCCTCTCTGTTGGGGAGGACTGGGTTAGAGACCACTTGGTCATACTAGACATCCATAAGTCCATGAGCTCTGATGGGATGCACCCATGAGTTCTTAGAGAACTGGCGGATATTATTGCTAAGCCATTCTATCATTGTTGAGATATCTTGGAGAACAGAAGTGCCTGAGGACTGGAGAAAGGCAAACATCACACCAGTCCACAAAAAGGGCAAGAAGGAGGACCCAGGGAACTATAGCCCAATTAGTCTCACCTCTGCCCCGGGGAAAATAATGGAGCAGCTTGTGCTGGATGTCATCTCCAAGCACACTGAAGATCAAGAAGTTATCGGTATTGGTCAACACAGATTTACCAAGGGTAAATTATGCTTGACCAATCTGATAGCCTTCTATGATGTTGAAACTGGTTGGTTAGATGAAGGGAGAGCACCAGATGTCATCTACCTTGACTTCAGCAAGGCTTTTGATACTGTCTCTGTCTCCCTTAACATCCTCAGTAGAAAATTAAGGAAATGTGGGCTAGATGAGGGAGGAGTGAGATGGATTGAGTCCTGGTTGTGTGACAGGACTCAGAGGGCTCTAATTAATGGAGTAGGATCAATTTGGAGGCCTGTGATCAGTGGTGTCCCTCAGGGGTCAATACTTGGCCCGGTCCTGTTCAACATATTCATAAATGAACTGGGCTAGGGGACAGAGTGTATCCTCAGTAAGTTTGCTGATGATACCAAATTAGGGGGGCTGGCTGACACTTCAGAGAGCTGTGCCACTGTCCAGTGTGACCTGAACAGGCTGGAGAGCTGGGCAAAGAAGAACCTAATGAGGTTCAACAAAGACAAATGTAGGGTCCTGGACCTGGGGAGGAAGAAACCCAGGCGCTAATACAGGTTAGGGATTGATCTTCTGGGAAGCACTGCTGAGGAGAAGGATCTGGGACTCCTGGTATATAATACACTTTCCATGCACCAGCAACATGCCCTTGTTGCCAAGAGGGCCAATGGAATCCTGGGTTGCATTGGAAAGAGTGTGGCGATCAGGTTGAGAGATGTCATTCTCCCTCTCTACACTGGTGAGGCCACAACTGGAGTGCTGCATCCCTCCAGTTCAAGAGGGACAGAGAACTACTGGAGAGAGTCCAGCGTAGGGCGACAAAGATGATTAAGGGATTGGAACACTTCCCTTAAGAGGAAAGGCTCAAGGAGCTGGGACTCTTTAGCCTGGACAAGCGAAGGCTGAGGGAAGACCTTATTTATGTTTATAAGTACCTAAAGGGTGGTTTGAAGGATGTTGGAGCCAGACTCTATTCAGTGGTTTCCAGCAATAGGATGTGGGGCAACGGGCTCAAGCTGGAACATTAGGAAGTTCCATTCAAATATGAGGAAAAACTTCCTTATGGTGAGGGTGACAGAGCACTGGAACAGGATGCCCAGAGAGATGGTGGAGTCCCCTTCTCTGGAGATTTTCAATACTTGCCTGGATGCAGTTGTGAGTGATGTGCTCTAGGCATTTCTGCTTTAGCAGGGGAGTTGGACTAGATGATCTCTAGAGATCCCTTCCAACTCTGACAATTTCATGATTCCGTGATTCCATGATTTTTCTACTTGTGTTACAAGTAAGAAAACTTCAAGGAGGAAACATTTTTGGAATAGTCAATTAGTAACATGAACAGTAAATGTTTACCACACATCAGCATAAGGATGTGTTTTACTGCAAATTCAGTGAATGCTGTCTTTAAGGATGGATTTTCAGATAAAGCTAATTCCATCTAACAGGGATCCAAGTTTCCTGGGAACTGCCTTAACAGTGGTCATAGTTTCATATACAATTAGACCCCAGTAAATTACTGGAAGAATTCAGACCTGATTGAGTGTTGATATATTGTGCCATTTGTATATATAATATACAAATTAGCTGAAGACATTATAGGAGGAAGGAAGGGCATGTCATAGAATTAAAAAGAAATTATCTCTTTGGGTTTAAAATAAGGACTTAATAAAAATCTAAAAAACATCTGGTGGGTGTCTGAAGACCTGCCAGAGAAATAAAAGGATCATAGACTGTCTGGGAGCTTTTAATGAGACCTGAGCCATAGCATTTGGCCAGGCTAGGAAATTACTCTGGAAGTCAAAGTCCTCCTGCATCCCAAGAGACTGATGAGGACAGAATCTGAGTTAACTTTGATGAAGTCTATCTCACCTTCCCATTCTCTAATTCTGTGATTTACTCAGTCTGAAAAATTAGTTTATACCCATGTGTGGATTTAAATTTCAATGTCTTGCATATTTTTGCATGCAAATATTTTAAATTTGCATTAAAATATTTAAATTACAGACTATAATTATATTTAAAATAAGAAGCAAGACTAATTGGCATGTGCAACAGCACACGATATACATTGGTCCAATATATAAGGTCTAAACCAAACGTTATTACTTAAGGAGAAATGCAAATATTGCTCAAGAAACTTAGTTCTTTATGACTGGGATACTTTCTAAAGCAGTCACATTCTACCTAAGATTCAAGATATGTGCACTCTAAAATGGAGAGTTTTCAATATTTGTAATAAGTAAATAAATTACTACAAGCAAACATTTTCCATTAGGTTCATTGAAGTTTATGCAGAGGGAATTTCCCACTTACTCTTCATGGACAGGTAGGTAAAAAGCTGCAAATAGTGAGAAAATCATAAAATTAATTCCATTATGACATCAAATTCTGGTTTTTTTCCTAGAAATACAGAAACACAGAAAATGACAAGCAGGTACTTTAGAAACAACTACAGTTTTAGTGTTAACCTTAATCATTACTGTAGGCTTTACTTCAGACAAGAATCTGAAAATGGTTTATTTGTATCTATTAATGTTTCAGGAGTTTTGAATAAGTAACATATTTATTAATCAATTAAATATAAACAAAAGATTAGTTAAAGGCATTAACTTTGAATCATATTCTATAATAAATTAATTTTTCTTTTTTTCTTTGAAGAAAAGGAACAATATATACTTGAGAGAAAACTGTATGTTATGTTTACAGAAGTAATGTGCTTTTTCTTTCCATTCAGAAAATATTCTTGGAATCCATATAGAAATATGCATGAAATTAGTGTAGGCTAAGGTAACCAAGCTCAACTTACGGCCATGTTGCCTGGCCATCAGCTTTTGCACTTCACTTTTGTCTGCATGCAAGTGTTCTTTTATCTTCATATAATCATAATGTAAACTTCTCCATAAAATTATTACTATTTTGTGTCATGTGAGGACATGACAATTAAGGGAAATGCCTATATCTATACTAAACATAAAGCTTTTGCTAAATTCTGTTCTTGTCATTACATTTTTATATTAACCATACAAACATCTAAAAATCATAGAATCATAGAATCTTAGAATAGTTTCTGTTGAAAGGGACCTTAAAATCTTTCAATAAGGTGTCCCCAGAGCCTTCTCTTCTCCAGGCTGAACAACCTCCACTCTCTCAGCATTTCCTCATTAGAGAGGTGTTCCATTTCTCTGATCTTTTTTGTGTCCCTCCTCTGGACTGACTACAACAGATCCCTGCAATTAGTAGAAATCCAGGGTTTATCACTGAATTTATTGGGTTTTACCCCATCTAATTCAGATACATATATACGTGAACTGATCTCAGTTGAATTAATTGAATTCAAGACCACAAAGTTGACTATAATCATAGATGAGAATAAACTCCAGATAACATTTCACAGTTTGGCCAGGGTGGGAGTCAGGTAAGAAGTTTATGGATGTCAAACAAAGTCACACTGGTCATTGTTTCTACTGTAGTTAAATAGAAAATAACTATTATAACTTTAGAATATCTTTTGTCAATGTGTTTCTACTCCCCTTTACTCAAACTAATTAAGCTAAGCTAAATAAAAATCTACAATGTTTTTGACAAACCCAGTCCTATTCAAGACTGGGCTTAATTGATCCTTTCTAAAGAGCACTGTGGTTTTTGCACATCAGGCCACTCAGGTTCTTCCAGATGGGCCTCAGCACGTAGAACAATCAAAATCACTAGTCACGTTTTCAAAATATTGGTTAGAGGTGCCTACACCTCCTTAGGAGCATGTTTATTATTCAGGAGCTGACACCTCATTGCAATAGGCAATGTGGGTCCAGCAGGTTTTTTCAGTAGTGCAGTTTATTCTCAGAACAGCAGCAGCAGCAAAGCACTCTGCCCTTGGTGGCTGCATCTTACAAAGTCATGGCAGATGAAAACTAGCAAAATGAATTCATGTCTGATGGGTTGTTTTTGACACGACAGCTGTGCTTTGGAGGTAGGCAAGCCAAGGAAGTTAAGTTTGGCTCATGCAGAGTGTTTGGCTCTGAATCAGTTCTGTGCCCATACGTGTGAATGAGCCAAGCCAGTAGGAATATTTTGGCATTACCTTCTGGCTGTCACAGTGACCTTATATATCACTTCGTGCGTTCTCCCTTTTGTATCTGTATAATCAGTTCCGATGGATCGACTAATGTTTTGGCATGGGTTTGCCTTGGCTCTCGCTTAAAATTTTCTGTCCTATTTATATTAGTTGCATTCAACATGCCTGTGAAATTCATTAACAAATATTTAAGAATAACTAATATACATTTTTATGCTCTAGAAAATGGGAAAAGTGATATGCCATTATAATAACAGCAACTATTTTCTGTACATCAGAGAAGGTCAATGAAATACTTAAAATTGCTCTACTTGCTCAGGTTACTTGTTATGTATGTCAAATGTATAAGGTTGTGTATACATTCATATACATACATATATTTATAATTAGGGGGTATAAATTTCATTATATATATCCCCCAAATTATCAAATTATTATGTACGAATAAGGAAAAAAATTTGTTGTCAGTAAGTTCTCATCAAAGAAACAGTGAAATATAATAGCTTTTGTTGCCATCACTGGAGGAGGATGTTTCAATGTGGTTTCACTGGATATAATGTTCTTAATTCAGAAACTGTAGGCTTTAGTTTTAGACCCTGTTCAGTTACATAAATGATGTATTTTCAGAAAGTAATGTCATCAATAACATCTCCTAGTGTTAAATTAGTCTGGTGAATAATTGCTGTAAAGTTAGACATATATACAACATTGATTAGACATAGAGTAGTAAAAGGAAGATCTTAGTGAGTTTCAGATTTATCATTGTGCTATTGCAGTTACTGGTATAAGAGTTATTTTTCATGTCTCTCATAAATTGGTAAATATTCCTAATTACTTTTAAATCTCTGTGGAACTGTTGTTATCAGAAATTGCTTTATTATTAACTTACTTTGACACAAGATTTGAATTGGCACAACAAAGCAAGGACACAAATCATTACAAAGTGTAGTTGCCGGAGTCATGTAGTGACAGTGCAACTGTGGCATGAAAATTACTTCTTCTTTGCATTGTAGTAGTACTTATCAACAACAGTGAAGAAATGCACTTCACCATGTGCATAAGCATAATACATAAATATATATAAAAAAGAAGTCTTTATTCTAAATAATGCCATCTCAATAATGTAAAGTAATTCATAATCCCTCAGAAAGTTGTGTATTCATTGCATTTAATATTTTACCTGGATATCTTATTCAGAGAAGAATATGAAAAAATTCAAAACTAAATATGGAAACTCAAGAAGAACCATTACTTGAAAAAATTTCTTCCTCTATTAAAATATATAAAATGTGTTTCATGTTGATGATGGGAAAATAATACTCTCTACACAAAGAAAATAATCAGTAAGAAGCTTTTTTGTGTTACTGTGTAGTATACCTAAACTGAGGCTCGGAGGAAACATCTTGAGTTCAAATTCTGGGTCCATTTAGTATCTTCACTCTGCTGATTTATGATGAGGATACACAGAGCAGGGGTTAGACTGAGGTCACCAATTGATTTCATTTAGGGTAATTCACCATCAAATACTGGTAACCTTTACTGTGATCTTGAGATGGACTGAAACCAGTAAGCTGATGGCTAAGGAGAAAAATAAAATGAAGAGCATTTTACACTCTCTTGAGTGTAAAAGAATGAAAATAAGTTAAACAAAAGTAAAAAATCTCACTTTTTTAAACTCAAAATTCTCAGAATGAGCTTTCATTATTTCAACTACTATTGGAAGTGGAAAGTTGGGGTTTTGTGAAAATTTTTTTTTCCTAAATGTTAGGATTTTTAGGCTTTGGGATCCAGGCAGAGGCTTCCATGCTGGATGGCCACAGTTCCAGCCTGGTAGATGCAGCTACTGCGATTCCCTGTATATATATGAAAGGACAGGAAGGGGGTGGTGCTTAATGAGGATGTGTGGGATAACGTAGGACCTGAGCATGATGAAAATGATAGAGCATAAGTGGTTGAGATTATACCAGATCTGACTGGGAGGAAGTTAATTTTTCCATAGCCGCCCATATGGTGCTGTTTTTTGAATCGTGATTAAAATAGTGATGATAACACATCAGTGTGTTTGGTGTGGTAACTGTTTCCCACTCTGTCCCTTCCATGGGTAGGCTGGAGCAAGAGCCTGGGAGGGGACACAGGTGGGACAGCTGACCTAAATTGACCAAAGGGATGACGTTGTACTCAACAATAAAACCTCAGGAAAAAGAGGGTGAAGGGGGGGACCTTCAGGTTTGTGGTGTCTGTTTTCCCAAGTAACCAATACAATGCTAAAGTGCTGCTTTCTAGAGACTGGCTAAACATCTGCCTGCTGACAAAAAGTAGTGAATAAAGGCCTTATTTAGCTTTGCTTGCATACACAGCTTTGTTTCATGTATTATATTGCCTTTATCTTGATCTGTGAGGTTTTCTTTTTGCTCCCCCATCCTGCTGGTAGGAGCATGAATAAGTGTCTTTGTGGGACTTAGCTACTGGGTATTTTTCTCCAGCACCTTTGTGCCTTAACTATGGGGGTCTTGTAGGCCCATGATTTAGTCTCAGCAAACCTCAGTAAGGTGAAGATTTGTCATATCTTTTAAGATAATCACTTAGGCTTTTCTCTGTAGTCAATGAAGAGAGATAAGTACTTCGAAAAACGGATTTATCCTATCCATTAAAGAGATACACAACATAGGTAGAAAGAAATGAACTCTGGAGATGCCTCTTTTTCATTGACCATGGAGACGATGCAGAGACCTAAATTAGAGTATGCTTCTAACGTGTAAGCTAGAGGACATGAAGCCAGGAATGAATGCACAGTAAAGCTCAATTCTTCCAAAAGATTTAGACCTTAATTATATTGATATCAGTGAAGTTAGGCAAGTACCTGAATACTTTGAGGATTCAAGCTGAAGCCATTTTTTTTCTACTTCCAAGGTAAACAACCAGTTCTTCTCAGCCAAGATTCATGTCTGCTGTCAACACACAGACCTACTGTAAGAGTGTATATATGTGCCTTCATAAGAACTAATGCTTAAAAAGTTTTGAATTTTTTCTTCACTTCTGTGTAGTGCCTGGGGTTGTAAACTTATGAAACTATAGATCTGAGTTACATGAAATAAATCTTTCTGCTTTCCTATAAAGTTTGTCATTCAAACAACCTTCACCCTCCATCCTTCCAAAAAGCCAAATAAGGATTTCTGTAATTTTAGTGTAATATGCTTATCCTTTCATGCACAATATCTAAAGCTGATCAATCAATTATACTGTGGCAAACTGAGAAACAACATATCTAATGCAAAAAATTTTAATGGATTGAGCAGTAGATTAAGCTATACACATTAACTACTCAAGCTGGAGCAAAGTGCTGTAGGAAATAAAGTGAGAATGAATAAGAAACCAAATTGGTAAAGAGAGCACTAAGAAATACTTTCATCCGACTTTCATCCTAAAAAATTAAGGATGGAGAGAGAATTGCCAAATCTAAGTCTCTCTGAACTCACCAGGAAAGCTCTTCCTTACATTAATGAGAAAAATTTTATCATCACACCAAAATCAGACGTGACTTATTTAGTGTTCTAAATTTAAAATTGGTAAATTTATGTCACTGCATGCAATTTGGTAACAATTATAAACTAATGGATGAAAAAGAAGGAGCAAGGGATGTGTAAAAGGGCACATCAAGCATTCTAGATGTTTTTGAGATATTTTAAAGAAATTAAATATGTCCTAGTATATACAAAGAACTGCCCAAGATCTTCCATGGAGGATGTAAGAAATTTCAAAACACCAGGTGAGGACAAATGACTAAGTATTTCTGAATTCAAAGAGTAAATGGAAAATTATTGACCAGTCATCTATATTTCAATTTTTCACACTAATCAAACTACGACTAAGGTTAGGCCCTTATGAAAACATGTAGAGAAATTATGGTCAGGATCAATTTTTCAGGCATAACTGTCATGTCAATCTAATTTTCGTTAAGATGAGCAACAGTGAGGAAGATGTCAAAGATATCATACATGTAACTTGACCAAGGAAAACTTCCTTTGCTCTGATGATGAACTTGTTATATTTTCTTAATGTAAACATGGTGATATTCAAATGCGTTCTGTGACAGAAAGAAAGAATGTACTGCATTCTTCGTGCCAAACCACTAAGCTTAAAATGAAGCAGGGGAGATCATAGAATCATAGAATTGTCCAGGCCAGAGGTCATCTAGTCTGACCTCTCTGCAGTCAGCAGGGACACCCCATATCTAGATCTAGATCTAATGGATACTAAGGAAAACTTTATGATTGTAAGAGAAATTGAACACTGAAACAGGTTTGTGGCAACTATGGAACCTCCACTGCTGTTTTTAGCATTTCTGTTAGAAGGACATAGGTATACTTGTGTCCTTATTTTAGAAAGTGGATCATACTGGGAAATAATCCTACTAGATACATCTTATATAAGTAAACTAAAGGCCACAGATAAGATCATAAACTTATGGTCTTGTGGGCTGCACTTTTCTGTCAGGCACAGAGAAACATAATGTCCTAATGTTATTTCTCCATATGAACAGATCTGTTGTGTAGGATATTGTCGCTCAGTGGAAATACCAGATAAAAGAAGACTTTTACACAAGCACCTATATTAACTTTGTCAGGAATGTCCGTCTGTGCATCTAATCCTATAAATCAGCAATTAATAAATCATGTAAAATAAAGTTAATATGATGGAAAAAATGCACAATTTTTAAGGACAGAAAGCTCACAATCAACCCTTCTGTTGGAGAAGATAATAGAACAAGAATAGACTTCATGCCAATGAATCTTAAGCACTGCAGTTTCAGTTTTACACATCTTCATGTTTTTCCTTTACTGGTGTTTTCTATATTGAAATGGCTTTTCATCTTCCTGATTAAATGTGATGTATGAGTGACCACATTTTTCAAAGTGAAAAGGTAATAAAAAATAATTTCCATGATGGTATAAAGTGGTTCTTCAGTGATTCGTGAGTCAAACCTCAGATCAATAAGTTACTTCATATGCCTGCTACAGATCTGGCCATTTTTATTATAGTAAAATAAGAAATTAATAAATATATCAGAAAGTTTAAGGCTGAGCAAAACAGTATTATCCTAAAAAATCTATACATGATCCATCACTACTTGTTTTTCCTTTTTCTCTTAACAGATGCAGACTTGTAGAATTTAGAAAAACTGATGAAAACTACCTCAGAGGAGAAAGGCAATAGAAATAGGAAAGTAATTCAGAGGCATTGAAGAATCATTGAAAGTAATGATTTTTCTATATCAATGCAAAACTCTTTCCATAGTGGAACAAAGCATGTATTAATGCAGTGCTATGTTTTGGTGTTTTTTTTATCCAATGCACAAATGTATTTGATATTTATAGCATATTTTTAAAATAATGTGAATCATACTAGGCTTTTGAATGCAGTTTAGCACAGCTGATTGCTGAACTTTAACTTTCCTTTATGTCACTGAAAAAACTGCCTTTGGGATGAGTGAAGATAATAGCTTTACTGAAAGTTGTTTAGGTTTATGATTGACTTCCATGATATTTTAATTTCAGGAAGCAGCACAACTACAAGATTTTACAGTCAATCCTTATATTACACTGAAATCATATGAAGGGCATATAAAGTTCGCTGAAAATTAAAAGTTCTCTGTTTTAGAAGACTGACTTTTAAGAGTCTTTATAATCATGCTTTATTATCAGAATGTTCAAGTCCCCCTGTACTCGGCACTGGTGAGACCCCATCTCAAGTACTGTGTCCAGTTTTGGACCCCTTACCACAAGAAAGACATTGAGGTGCTGGAGCAGATCCAGAGAAGAGCAGCAAAGCTGGTGAGGGGTCTGGAGCACAAGCCTTATGAGAAGCAGCTGAGGGAGCTGGGGTTGTTCAGTCTGGGGAACAGGAGATTGAGGGGAGACCTTATCGCTCTCTACAACTCCTAGAAAGGAGGCTGTAGAGAGGTGGGGGTCAGTCTCTTCTCCCAGGTCACAGATGATAGGACAAGGGATAATAGCTTCGAGTTGCGCCAGAGGAGGTTCTGGTTAGATATTAGAAAATATTTCTTTACTGAAAGGCTTGCCAGGCATTGGAATGAGCTGCCCAAGGAGGTTGTTGAGGCAGCATTCCTGGAGGTATTCAAGAGAGAAGTTGACATGGTGCTTTGGGATATGGATTAGTAGTGGATTGGTGTTGTTTCAGGTGGGGGTTTCGTTTGTGGGGGTTTTTTTCTTTGTTTGTGGGTTTTTTTATTGTTTGGTGGGGCTTTTTGTTGTTTGTTGTTGTTGTTATTTTTCACTGATTGGACTAGATGATCTTAAAAGATCCCTTTCAACTTAAGTGATTCTGTGATTTCTTGACATAACTCCTCTACAATAAATTAAGTAAAATCTAGAGACAAATTTAGTCAAAGTAGTAAAAATTATGCATCTACTTAATTAATACTGTGCATAACGTATTTTTCCTGTAAGCTTTCTTATTTTTATAAAAAAAAAAAAAGTGATTAATGTAAATTGCATGCATGTGAAGCCTTTGATTTGATAGATGAGATTTCTCATTTCCATCTGGATTTGTTTTGTACCTCTATTGTATAAATAAAAGTTATATCTGCACATTGCCTGTATATCAGCTCAGAAATTCAGCTCCTATTATGAAACATGGTGTATGTTTTCTGGAGTCTTAAACATGAATTACCTGTCTTGCAATTTTCCTAATTAGTTCAACCAATTTTCTTTCTGTCTCCAGGTAATATGAGCCAATGATCTGAATCTGATGTTGTTAACAAAATAGACTGCTGAACAAATGTTTCAGGTCACAGTCTGTTTACAACACTACAAAGAGTGCCTTATTTGTTCCCTAATTTATATATTTGGATTTCTTATTAATTTATCAGAAAGAAAAAGACAAA
This sequence comes from Scolopax mira, assembly GCA_004320125.1. Classification (NCBI taxonomy): domain Eukaryota; kingdom Metazoa; phylum Chordata; class Aves; order Charadriiformes; family Scolopacidae; genus Scolopax; species Scolopax mira. The sequence goes on along the minus strand of BJBW01000326.1, from coordinate 37,335 downwards.
AATGAAACAAAAATAATTCTTAGACACTTATAATGATTCACATCTGTTTTAGAGTATCCAACTTTCAATGGAATATTAATTTTAAATGTAAGGTTTCAGTGTCAAAAGACAAAGGTGTTTCTATAGCATGGTCCACAATTCTGTCTGCATATTTTCCTGTCTGCATTAATACCGTAATTTTTAAAACTGCAATTTCATATAACCTGTGGTGGTTTATATTTACTTTAGTCTGAAACTGTTTATTTTTTTAAAAATCACAGTTGAATAAAACTTTAATTTATGAATCCATCCAGTCACATTTTAGAATACAATAGAATAGAATTAGTGCATGATTTTACCTCTGTGGTGTGGCTCATATTCTGCAGTTGAATATTCCCATAATAGAGTTTCTGTAATGCAGAAGCTGAGAAACCTCAGTGGAAGTTCATATCATGAGTATTTTTGTGGGATTAAGCAACTAACACAAAGTACTTGTTAGAATGAAATTCATTGCCATCGTTAACTTCAGCAGTGAAAAACATAATTACTGAAGTACTTCTATAATCAATGTATTTAAATAGACTCTTATACCCTCCGGTAAATCCAGGCTGCATCTTCAGCAATGTTTCAACTAGTGGAATTTTAGAGAATTCTGCCCATTGATTCCAATCATTGGAGTCATCTTTACAGGGGTGAACAAAAGTTTGGGAGGGGACATGGTCAGGACAGCTGAGTGGAACTGACCAAAGAGACTTTCCATACCATAAAAGTCATGCTCAGCAATAAAATGGAAGTTAATTCTCTGGGGAAGCAAGTGAACAACTGAGCTGGGCCAACCCACCACATAGGGAAAAGGTAGCTTTAAAATTATATCAAAGTATAATTTCATTTAAATTATGGTCATGAAATTCAATTTCACATCTCAATGTTATATTTAAATAATTCATAGAAGTTTGATATTGGTTATTCTCAAGATATAACTATTATATTAGTTATCTTTTGATCTGTTTAAATAATAAGATGCAAACACATAAAATACATGCAGTCACTAATCCCACAAATTATTATATACATATGCAGAGCAACTATGTCCAGTTACTACAACCCAAAACACCCTATGTTGTTATAGGCTTACTGGTATAGTGAGATCTTCTTATATTGTGAATACCTCTCAATAGATATTTAATTGATATACACATTTTCAGAGTCTGACTCAGTTTCTTTTACTTGCTGCAGGGTCTGCCTTTGCATCAAAAATTATTTCTTTTGTGCGAGGACCTGCCATGTCAAAAGAAGATAAACATTGTTATTATTTGGATTTACTTATAAATGGAAAGATTAAGATTTAAAATGAAGTTTCATACATGGGGATATATTTCTCTCATTTCACAAAACATTATGAGAAATAATTTAAATAAAAGAAATTTGTAAAAAACATGGATATCTCCATAATTCAGGGGATAATCTTACCACATAAAGTAATTTAAAGTGTTGGGAACAAGTGATCATAATTGGCATATGCTAAAGCTTTGCATCTTCTTTCCTTAAGAAGAGGGAGTAGTCCCAGTGCTGTCAAGCAGAAGGATGTTGCTGACAGAGACAGCATTAGTAACATTAGTAATTACAGAAAGATCCAGAAAGAAAGTCTTTTTCAGCCATTGTCTGTAAGGAATTTCTAAAAAAATTCATAGCACACATGCACTCCGAGAGTGCAGTGCAGTTTGTTTTCACCATGGCCTCCCATCAAAAGTAAGTCTGCATGATCATTGGACAATTTCAGTGAAATTGTATAGAAGAGTCTCAATTCCAGTGTAATGCATGAATAGAGCAGACAAGCCCTGTAAGGGCCCTAATTTTGATTTAAAAATGCAAGATAAGATAATGACATTAAATGCTAGAGAAACACATTGAATAGAAAATGATGTTTCCTTCCCTCCTGGTGAAGTATTTTCAGAAATAGGGTAACAGCAAAGGAAAGATAGCATTAAAACAGGAAGATGTTGCTACCATCATGTATCTCCACATTCATAAAGAATCAGTTAAAAGAATTGGTTCCAAAGGTCTTCACTGTAAGAGTCCTCAACTCAACAGTATCAGCTTCCAAGAGTACATCTAGGTCAGGAAATATGTTTAGGGTTCAGGTAGGTTAGCTATCTTGCTGTCTGGTCTGTAATGATTTTCCTCCTGTTGATTGATTCAGAACATTTAAAAAAATGTCTTTTAGAAGTTCAACAGCTCTATTCAGCCTTGTTCTGAGAACTGTACTGAAGGAAAAAGTATTTTTTTTTATGTTTGTTATCAACCTAATTTTCCATACATTTATGGGTTTGTAATCATAGTCCATTTTATTCTCCTCTGAAAGACACTGAACACTGGCAATTTCAAGATAATTTGACAAAACTACTTTTATTTTAAATGAACACTATATCACGTAAAAATAAAGTTGTAGCTTAGGTCCATTTTGTCATTTGGACAGTAAGTTCTATTACACTGCCCTATACCATCTTTTCAGAAAACAAAACTCTATAAGGAGACTCCATTCAGACTATTTATTTCCTATCTAAAAATTATTAAGGTCCTCAAATGTCCTGAAATGTTTAAAACAAATAGGGCTGTGTACCAACATCATGCATTTCTATCCTATATTTCTGAAAAAACAAAACCGAGGAGAAGCATATAAGAAAAAGCTAAGCTATTATAGATAATATTGAACTAAAGAAAGGCTAAAGCAATGAATCTGAAAAATCTAGGTCAAATATAAAATAAAATAAAATATACATTAACACCAAAAACAATAACATCATGGAAATAAGATGTTAAAAAAAAATATTATAATAAAAGATGTTGGCCTGTTTAGAAACACTGCAGAACTGTGCAAATATCAGCCAAATTATGGCACAGCATTAAAATTTTTTATGGATGCAGTCCCTATTCCAAATTGAAGTCTTTCTTCTTAAAATACTCTTAGTTGCAATAATTGCTAATAGTTGCTAATGCCTCTTCCCTTTAATAGAGCATTTTTCATAAGTAAAAGTTTGTCAGGCAAAGCTTAGTAGATGTTACTGAAAGTAATTTTTAAGTCTCCCAAGATTTCCAAACAGGTAGCCATCTCCCATTAACACTCTCAGGGTTTCCCCTGTGTCTCCTTAGGAAGACTTTATGTGTTCTTGCTCATGAGAACATGCATACAAGCAGACATTCAGAGCCTGAAGAGACAGTTACTTTGTTTCCTGTTCAGTTCTAAGTTTTTTGAGCAACTCAGTTTCAAACCCAGTCTTCCTACCATGCTGTGGGATCCAGTTAGGTCTCGTCAATGAACATCTCCATGTTTCTTTAAATATATTACAAGGTCCTTTTCACACACTGCAAAAGCTGTCTCTTCTCCCTCTCTCAGCAGAAAAATGGAAACTCTGGATATTCAAGAGCATTTCTGAGACACTTATTTTTTTAATCTCAGTAACGATAGGTTCTTCAAGTAGCAATATTGAAAAAATCTATGCTGAAATCCTACAAAATTAGCTGATTGCTAGATTTTCTGTCAGGACTTGGACATTTAATAGTCATTTATCAGCAATACTAAAAGGAAATGTGAACAGGTTAAGATCAATATCATCATTCTTCTTGCAATCAAAGATAATTTATAGCAATATTTGTTCTCTGAAGCATAAATGCTGTCACATTTATTTTATGAATCTTTATTTTGATAGAGAAATGATACTGTAAGACCTAACAAGATCACATATGATTATGAAATATACTTCTCAACATATATTGCTGAATGCATGGGTTCTTTCACAGGGAACATTAGAATACATAAAGATATGTTTGGGTTGTCTTTTTTGGGGGGACAGGGGAGGGCATCATATACTGAGTTATTAGTCTGTTACAGTCACAAATCACACATGGCAAATTACATATAGCAAGTATTAAACTGACAGCACCTAAAAAGGACTTTAGAGTAACGGTAACTGCATGAGTCTTGAAAGGATTGAGCCTATATTTAAGATTAAATCAAAGGGAAGACAGTATTAGGCTCATAGGTAAAACCTGTTTAGAGTCTCAGATCTTCCACTCTTTTCTAGTTATATTTAAAGAGAATTTTAAAAGAGATAATTTTATTCAACATTAAATTTCTAGATGTTCCTTTAGTACAGGAAATTTGATATATGTATTAAATACAATGTAGAAGAACCACTTCTTTAATCTTTGTAATCTATGAAACTCTCATCATTTTTCTTCTAGTGTTTGTTTAAAGAATAAAAACAATGGTAGATACATTGAATAAACTAAGGATTTGTGGAGCAGACCGAAGGACTAAGCTACATTTTCAAGTCAACATAAACAGAAGTATAAACTGATGCTAGAATTTTTATGACATAAATAAACAAAAATAAGTGCCTTATGATCAATGTAAAACGAAGGCAGTTCAGTAATTTTACTCATTTTTGCAGTGCAATATGCCTTTTTAAATTGTTGGTAAACACAAAATAAAATTATGAACACTTCCTGAGATCTTCATCCATGAAAAATGGTCCCACATATCAGACTGAGTTAAGAAGTGTATATGCAGCTCAAATTCTGTAAGTTTTGCAAACTCTTCTGAAGATCTTGTGATTCCTTGAAAACTTCTAATATGTTTATTTTTTCAAGTGAAGAAGGGTTTTAGTGTACTGTTCTGGTTATCGACAAGATCAGTAGTGACTCAGAAATGTCAGACAACAATGTTTCCTGTGCTTACTATGACAACACTATCCTAGAAGAGCTAAAAAAAAATAAAGGTATATCAGTGACATAATAGCTGAGCTTATAAATAACTAATAAAGTAGATATACTATGTGCTCTGAATAGAGATACAGACTGTCAGCATATTTTGAAGAAAGAGAGTAAAATAGATGATTTAGAAAAATTATAATGACTTTCATCTGTAAATTTGTAGTTTAACACCAAAAGAGTTTTCATGGCTGCTTTCTGATCTATCTAGTGTATTAGCTTATAACATCAAGGATGAAGTTGAAGTGAATGTTCTCGCTTGCTGTTGCAGCAATCCCTCTGAAGCAGAGCATGATATCGGGTTATGCTTTTTGAGTAACCAATGCTCTACTGAAAGTCCACTCAGTAGAATGGCAGCAGCAGAGCTTCTTTGTTGTTTGCAGCTTGTTTGGGAAGCTAAAGAAGCACACTGGCCCATAGGCTTCTATAGCCTTGAAGTTGTTTTGGATTTCTAGTGCTTTTTTTTTGCATCAATTGTCTATAAAGTGAATACGATCATATGAAAACTCAGATGATATTCAACAGGGAGGGATCTGGCTGCCTTTGTCCAGATAGGCATTAGTTTACTGCCTTTTACTGTCTCATTGTAGAACTTATCTCAGTGTCTTCTATCTTTTCTTTGGTCTGAAAAGAAAAATCTAGTCAGAGAGAACCCATATTTATTCCATTCCTCATTTTTTGTTTTAAAAAACCATGGGCTAAAGAAAATGGATTTGTGATTTGTTTATTATGTTGTGTATTCTAGTGAGTCGTTATATTCTACATGCTACTGAAGTGTGACTGTAAGAAAATAACTACAGCTTTAGTAGGTGTAATTAAATGATTTTAAAAGATTCTTCTTAAAGCAGTAGGATTAAATTAATAGTCCTGTGTTGGGTTCCTAAACATTCCATTATTATTATAGAATCATAGATCATCGAGTGCAATCTTAGAACTAACAGTGCCAAGTTCACTACTAAACCATGTCCCTAAGTGCTGCATCTGAACACTTTTTAAGTGCTTCAGGCAGGGTGACTCAATCACTTCCTGCAAGCCTTCTCCAGTGCTTGATAAAGAAATTTGATAAATTTCTTCTGGTCCTAGTATCCAATCCAAACCTCCCCTGGCATGACTTCATGTTTTTTCCTCTTGTTCTATCACTTGTTACATTAGAAAAAAGACTGACCCCACACACACCTTGCTACCTCCTTTCAGGTAGTTGTAGAGAATGATAAGGTCTCCCCTCAGCCTCCTTCTCTCCAGACTAAACAATCTCAGTTCCCTCAGTCACTCCTCATATCATTTGATCTCTAGACCCTTCATCAGCTTTATACATGCTCCAGCACCTCAATGCTTTTCATGTAGTGAGGGGCCCAAAACAGAACACAGTATTTGAGGTGCAGCCTCACCAGTGCTCACCTTGTACTCAGGACAATCACTGCCGTAGTCCTGCTGGCCACGCTATTTCTGATACTAACCAGAGTGCTATTTGCCTTCTTGACCAACTTGGCACATTACTAGCTCACATTCAGCTGGCTGTCAACTAATGCCCCAAAGTCCTTTTCTGCTGGGCAGCTTTCCAGCCACTCTTCCCCAAGGCTGTAGTGCTGCTTGGGTTTGCTGTGATCCAAGTGCAGGACCCAACACTTAGCCTTATCTTGACATTAACTAATATTTTACTGCAAGCAAAGGAGGAAATTAATTATTCCATAATAGCAAAATTCAAAAACCTTCTCAGCTGTAAAATTTATTTTACTTTGTCCAGATCCCTTCTCCCAAGATTTCAAGATTCCATTTAACAGTTTCTAGGATTTCATTGTTGTGTGGTAAAAATTCTTAAAAAATAAATTTTATATTGCATAATAGACAATAGTACTATTTGTGCATTAAACTAGTCATGAAATATCAACCTATCAGGGATAGCTGGCTACATTTGGTCTAACATAGATGGGTAAAATGGCAAATAATGGACATTATTTGATCAAAGCTAGACAACAGGTACCATAGCACCATCAGTAGAATCTGGCTGCAAGCTTTTTGAATTTCTATTTCTTACAACAGATCTCTATTTCTTACAACAGATTGTTTCATTTTTAAGTCTGCCCTTTTTATAATGTTTGATCCCATGGCCGTTTTTTGTGGGAAGCTCTTCTGAAGGTCACCAAGAATTACAATTTAGAATACCATTGAAGAAAAGAAAAAGAAACAAGCAAAATTTTAACAGAATTTCTCAAAGAAACAACCAAATTCTTAAGATTGTAGAACTCTAAATGTATAACTTCCATTTAAAAATATGCCACTAACTAGTATTTTCTTCCAAACTGAATTTAAGCTTATATTGGTAAATTTTGTTAAAACTACAAATCAATCAATCTTTTCTTTTAATTGTGATCACTTCATCACTTCTTTTTCTCGTGAAGAAATGAGGATATTCAAAATAAAACACCTTATCCTATGAGACCAATTCTCAATGTGGTTTATTGTGTTAGATATTTGTCTACCTATATCCTGGAGGTTCTAGGCCAGGAGAAGCAGATTCAAAAGATTTCCCTTTCCCGATGGTTAAACAATATACCCACCTGTGATCATGTGAATTCTCCCCAAACTACATGGATGGGATAGATCTGACTTCATAACGTACCTGTAAAGCTGAAAACTCCATCAGCAACTGATGATTGATACTGTTTGTAATGTCTTTGAATGATATTCTCATTATATTGCTAATAGTGTAAAATCCTATCATGCATCAGAGTAAAATATAGAATGAAAACAGTAGTTTCAGTGACAGTGGACTTCACTCAAGAGAGGATGTTTTCCTTACCCCATATGTATGACAAAGACTTATGTTTTCAACAGCAGACAGCACTTCACAAAAGCAGGGATGTTACACAAACAACACAATAACCTGCAAGGACCTCACAGGAAGGACTTTGGAAAACACCAGCTACACATTCGTCCATGCCTTCTACTTTCATTGGCTATGATTTTTCTCCACAAGTCTGGCAAACCAACAGAACTTTTTGATTCTTATTCCAAATATTATTGCCTCTAGCTTTTCATTCATATTTCAAGGAAAATTTTCTGGAAGGACACACTATCACACACGCATATACAAAGATTAATTGCCTGTACAGGAATTTATGCGTGAATGCATGGGTAACTGGAAGGACAACGGTGATGTACCTGAGGATACAATTAGAATTGCTGACATTAAATCACAGCAGAGTAGCAGATTTCAGAATAGTAGTTTCAGCTAAAAAATTAGCACTATGTTGGAGCAAAGAAATTTTTATAAGATATCAGTGATATAACTATAAGATATTAATAACAGGTAGTAACTAAAGTATCATTTCTGTACCTGGATGTATCTACAGGTAAGTAGAGGGTTATATTTATGAAATGGACCACTATATTTTGTATACTGAACTGTTCAATGTCACTCCAGAAAGGCTGTTTCTCTGATTAGATTGTCCTAACAAAATAATAATTGTGGAATAATTGTGGAATAATAATTCTGGAAACCACAGCTTGAAGTCTGTTGAAGAAAATCAAGGTCTTGAAACAAACACTGGCAGTATGAGAAAAGATAATGGCATAGCACTTGAAAATATATGCACTTAATACTGGTCAAGCCAGGGCCACAAAATGTCCAGTTACTATATGCTAAACACATGCAGCCTTGTGAACTGGGAAAAAATGGTTTTGAGGAAACCAAAGCAGCAAAGAATAAATATGCAACAGATAATAAAACTCAAATACAGCATGGAAGTGGGAATCAATGAATAATGATGAAGTAAGCAGACTGTTAGTAAACATATAAACAGAATTTTAAGTAAACTGAAGAGCAAGAGGAAAGAAACCCTCCATCAACGTCAAATTTTTGCTGTCAAATGATTCAAAATGTTGATTATTCACCATACTTGATTATCTTATTCCTGAGGAAGACTAGTGCCTTTGACCTTGACACCCTGGGCAGATTGCAGGGGTGAGCCTACCACCACGGAAGAGGGTTCGTATTCGAAAGTTTATCTTCATCAGTTTTATTTCTGTCATGAAAAGCTGTTACAGTAATTCATTGTGACTGAGTCAATAATATTTCCTTCACTAGACTGATAATACTTCAATTAATGTAACAGTAAATCCTTAGTTCTGTATATAAGGTGTGTATCTTAACCCACATAAATTATATGCTGTCTTTGGTCCTGTACTCTGCTCTTGAGCTTGTTTGTAATTTATATATGGCTCTGTAACACCAAAATATCAGAATGACTAAATGTATCCACAATTTCATTCATGCTTTAGCATTTATTTTGAGTATTCCTTCTTTAACTCATTTAAATCAATCCCTTAGAAAATCATATTCAATTACCAAACTAAATTATTCTACAGTAGACTTATTAACTAGAAATTCAATTTTCATGCCTACCACATATTTATTTCCTAATATTTAAGACATTTTTGAAAGGTTGATGTGGCATTCTTTCTTTCACACTGTAATACAGACATTTTTAATATCCTGCATACACACTGCCAGGTTGCGAAGCTTAGCTGTGGCTTGTAATCATCTCATCAATATAAATAAAGCATTGGCTTTACAGAACATTCTGAATTTCAGAAACATAATCAGCTGCTAATTCAGTAGATAATCAGACTCATTTAAGGCTATCAAACATTTATATCAAAAATAAAGATTTGGTTTTAAAATGTCATATTACTAAATACTTAATATACTATTTGATAGTATAATGTAAAACAAAACTGTGATGTTTACCCCCAAAATTGAACTGTCTGATATTTATTTTACATTATTTTTGCATTTCCAAACTACCCTACAGGTGAATGTTGATGAATGCTAGTAGCTTGACATAGCTGCTGCAAATTAAGAATATTGACATCTGTACATCGATGAATCTCACAAATATAATGAAAATTTGGTAAATCACCTCATCTCTATGGAAATAATTTTGCATTGCTGATTCATATGTGCGATGTCAGTGACAACTTCCAGTTCCAAATGTACTGGGTACATTTTGGGTGTAGGAAGACAGACCCTTTCTAAAAATAACTTAAAAATGTGAGGGTTACAACTTAACAAAAAGCAAAATACAAGCAAATAATCTATACAGTACTGTATGTCAGTGCTGAATAGATCAGGCCTCTTCTTATTCCATTATTCAAGAATGGCAGATTGAATCCCTAGTATGCAAATTACAGATTGAAACATTAAACTAATAGTCTGATTTCATTATTCAGACTTGACACAAATGAGATGAATGTCATGGATTAAATTAACAAGTAAATAACTGTAAAACGATAATAGGTGTTTTCATCCACCACCCAAAGCATTTGAGTTTAAAACCAACACCAGGTTTTAAATCTGATATTTCTGCTTGTTCTTAGATAATCAGATCTGAAGAAACTTGCATGTGGAGCTCTGCTTTTTAATGGTAGATGACAGACAGATATCCATCAGGTTTCCAGTTTTACAGAGGTAAGATACCAGCTGCAGTTTCAGCTTTAGAATTATGCACTGTGTTCTACTGTGGCTTAATGAACAATTTAAAATAGGCTCCCAGAACAGCCATGGGATTTGTGTTAGTTCACTAGTTGCTTCTTGAAATAAATAGAAATGCAGCAATACAGCACTTATGTGCCACAACCTGTTGGGACTGTGATGGAGGGAATTGGGAGCACACACTTCTTCTCCCTGGAGAACATACCACAGAAAAAGCAGGCGTTATAAAAGCCTTCAAAAAATTTCACGAATCCTCTGTGTAACAGACCCACTAGTGGTGGATAGAAAGCCAGGCTCTGTTTACACACCTGACAAACACATCAACTTTTTAGTGAATTATACAGAATTAAGTTAGTTGTCTCACTCTGTTTTTAATATTTGCAATATTTTTCCCCAAGTTGAAGATCTAACCTGTTTTTATGAATGTCTTTGAACAGTTGTAAGTCTTCCTACGTTCATTTGATTTGAATTACACAATACCAATTTCAAATTAAGTGTCCAATACATTAAGGCTAGTGTTAGGATATGAGTACCTATTTAAAAATGAAACAGCAAATGATGACAGTGTTCCAGACAAGAAATGCAAGATAGATTTGAAGATGTGATTTATAATTCCTTTCTGCAGTATCCTTCTTTCTATCACATGAGATTTTCCAGCTCTTAGATAGGTTCTCCTACCTTAACAATAGCTATTTCCTTCTAAAAAAAAAATAAATACAAGGATACTGTTAGATGAAACACAAAATTAAGATTTAAAAGTTCTTGTCCACACCTAATTTCACACTGTCAGAAGTTCTTAGGCGCAGCCAGTTCTCCCTTCCCCAGCTCGACTGAAGAGCGGCTGGTGCTGTCTCCCCCACAGTCAAAGTGCTCTACTGCCATCTTCAGGCACGCCAGAGCCACTGGCTGTGCAGTGGCTGCGGATGCTGTAAGTGCCCACCACTTAAATGGACCAATTAACCTCGCTGTGCAACCCACCAAATGCCACTTTGGTCTTCATGTCATTGCAGAATCTGTGCACAAATTACTATGGTGAACAGCACATTTGGTACTTTCAGTGTTAGTGGGCTGCCTGGATAATCCTCAAAATGACAAATCACTGTCTGTGTGATTAGTTTTCTTTCTGTCAAGTCTGGAAAGATGAGAGATTTTGGGGACATCGTACAACATGTCAAGGAAATGCCAGCTGTCTCCATAACATCTCAGTGCTAACAATGGAGCAAGATTGATGATTCGTACGCAGTGCTGTTTTTCATAACTTTAACAAATCTGAATTCTTCAGCAGATAAAGTAATAGGATCTGTCAGTCAGCATGAAAATACTCAGAGCAGCAACAGATATTTAAATAATCAATATTGTAACACTTGAAGGTTGTTGCAATGAACAAAAGGAACTTAAATTTTCACAGAATAAAGAGATATTCCTTTTTCTCATTCCTCATGATGGCTATACTAAAGACATAATCACAGAGACAAACTCGAAGGAATCACAATATGTTATTCACAAAAGAGGGTACTTTTCTTGGTATTATGATTTGATATATCTCTAGCAAATACCCAAAACAATGAAAAAAACTCGGATCAAGAAGCAGCATTTGATTAGATATGTGAATATTAATGACAAATACTTATAAGAATTACAGAGATACTTCTACAACATTTTTAAGAACTTATATGCATCACAGTGCAGACTGAGCACTGATTGCTTAAAGTTACTTTCAAGATTTTGAAAAGGACTTCCAGGTCATGAAATAATAACAGCAGTATCTCTCATGCATCTCCTTATAAACTTACCAACATGCTAGTTAATAAAAATCTCAACAGAAATCAATGAGCTCTATCAATAAATACATTTAAAAGAACAGTACTGCACCAGAAAAAGAAACTATGGTGTGTGTCTGAGAAAGTGCAATCTATATTATGCTCTCCCTGCTCTTTCTGGAACCACTCTTAAAGTTTACTATGGATCGTGGATTTTTACATAAGCAGGACTGAAACGGAGTTTAAAGCGCTGCTTCTTGAAACTCCTGGACAAAAGGCTCCAGACTTTTTTAATGTATTTTAATGTTTATTTTTCCAGGATTTTCAGAGCCCTAGTGATATTTTATATTTATCAGAAATTGTATTTGTTTTATCAACATTTGCTTACAGAAAGCACATACTTTTTTTTTCTAAATTATATATTTTCTGTACTTGATTGAGCCCACCATATCATGAAGAAGCTTATTCAGAGCTCTCAATTTCTCTTTTTCTGCCTTTACTCTTATTCTTTGCCACAATGGTTTGAATACAAATTTTTTTCAGGGCTGAATTACTAAATTAAACATAAACAGAACATGTTCTTTTGACTTAGCTGCATTCTGACAAAGTGTATATTATAGCTTATCCTTACACAGATGAATTCTAAACATCTTCAGTGCAGAAAAGGCCAGACAAAATTGCAGACTTTGCTATTTAATAGAATTAGCGTCATCTCAAAAATTGCTTCTGTCCCCACACCCTTTCATAGGAAACATATTAACTCAGAATGATGGAAATTAATAAAGAGGGGTGCTGAGGCATGAAACTTTTCCCTCTGAGCTACACAGTGAAGTGGTCAAGTGCCCCATAAAATGAACTGCCCATTTGTCCTTGTGAGGGAATGAGAACAGGAACAGCTATTCCTCTGATCTGTACAATGGTGAACATATTTTTTTCGAATTCAATAAATATTTTCATATCAAGAGTGCTTATACTGGTCCTTAACTATTAGCTTCTGGATGCTACCAAAGGTAAGAGGTGGTGTAGATGAACCTTTAGTCTGGTTCTGTTAAGTGGGTTTTTCATTTTTATGAAAATTTTTGAAAGTTGGAGAGGGACTTTTTACAAGGGCATATAGTGATAGGATGAGGGCTTCAAACTAGAAGTGGATAGATTTAGACTGTATCAGGAAGAATTTTTTTCACATTGAGGGTGGTGAGGCACCGGCACAGGCTGCACAGGAAAGTTGTGAATTGAATACCCTATCCCTGAGGGTGTTCAAGATCAGGCTGGATGGGGCTTTTGGAACTAGGTGATCAAGTTGGAACTAGTGCCCTTCCAACCCAAACCATTCTATGATTCTTTGAAAGAAACAGGAGCCATGAAGAAGATCAGAAGTAACGAAATCTTTGTAAGCAAATAAAACTGTAAAGATGTGCAGACACCAGCTACAGAAAACGTGGATATTTTTGGTGTCTTTTAGCACTTCAGTTGTGATTTACTTTGAGGTTAAGGTATTTGAGGTTAGATGCTAGTTTGCAGGTGACTACATGCAAGTTAAGTGTCTTAGCTGACATTAACATTAATCTAATACAAGATTTAGCTTTCTTGTTTCATTCTTCAAATATTTCCTTCTTTATTTAGTCTTTACTCAACCTTCTTTGGCATTTGTATATTTCTTCTTTTAACTTTTATTATCCTCCTTATTTTCCTTTCCTACATTTTCAACCATGTATAAAGCTCCTTCATTCTTTCTCTTTTAATTCACAACATGACCTATTAAGTCCTTCATTGCACAACAAACCATGTGTGTGATGAAGCCAGGAATACACAAAGAAGAGTTAATCCCCATCTTTTACAAACTAGAATTCAAATTAACATGTTCATATATTTTTCTTTTTGACTTTTTCCCTAGTTCCCGACATTCAATCTTCTCTTTTCTAGTCTTTTTATTTTCATGTCCATCATGGAAGATGAAAAAAAACTGCTTCACAGTGAGGGTGATGGAGCACTGGAACAGGCTGCCCAGGGAGGTTGTGGAATCCCCTTCTCTGGAGGTTTTCAAGACCCGCCTGAATGCCGTCCTGAGTGACATGCTCTAGCTATGGGCAATCCTGCCTTTGGCAGGGGAGTTGGACTAGATGATCTCTATGGTCCCTTCCAACTCTAAAAATTCTGTGAAATTCAGTTAAATAGTTACACAAAAGTTCTCCGTAAAGATTAAAAAAAAAGTCTGCTAAATTATTTCTGTGGGAATAGCATGCAGCCATAGAATCATGTAAAGCTAAGATATTCTCTATGTGTAGCAGACAAGCAGAATATGAACCCCTTATTTTTGTCTTCTTACCCACAGAGAAATCTAGAAGTCAGTCATCTTAAACCGAGAAAAGGCAGGAACAGGAACTTAAATAAAAAAAACCCCAACCAACCAACCAACCAAACAAACAAACATTCAAACAGCCATAAAACGTGGAGTCAATGTTGAAAGCATTTGTTACAGGCAAAAAGACACAGGCATCCCTTAAGCTAATTTTTTTCTTACTGAAGTCTCCACAGCTACATACCCAGACCAACTTTTTTGAATTTTTAAGATCTGACAAGATCACAGTTTGTTGTAGAATAGCTTCAGGCTACCTTTTTTGTTGTTGTTGCTGCTGTACTTGCAAAGACATGGAGAATGAGGGAACACCAATAGGAAACAAACTCCAGGTAGTGCTGCAGACCTGTAGAACTGTTTTAACTGGCAGAATTAAATTTACTATAATATTTAGAACATAAATACAAATATGTGATGTTCTAACTGTATGAAGATGCTGATTTAGTATCTGTTCACTAGATTTTCTGATAGAATACAGTGGTGGACCGAGAGAAATAAAAGGACTGATTTATATCATCAGAGAATCTGACTGTTTGCCCCTTGCTATGAAATCTTTCCCCAGATGGGAAATTACTGGATCATTCCACAATGTATATAAGGAGTTCACAACCTGTAATTAACTGGGAACCGTTCCTCTGAAGAAAATGCACACAAATAATATTATCTCATTCATTACTGTCTTTTCATTTGGCTTTCTATCTGGAAATGAAGATTTGGATTACTTTTATTTAATTTTAGATATCTACATTAGGTATATAGTCTCTCTAGTTTCTTAGATCATGTACCTTTTCTACCTGATTTTTTAATGTAGTAAATAGCAACCAGTCTTCTGGTTTTTAGTTTTTAGTTTCCATTGAAAGAAAACAAGCAACTAAGTGATTCTTTTTACAGCTTTTTATTTTTCCCCCATATTAATGACCATATGAGACCACCAGTAGGTCTCATATAACCACTCCCCTTCACACTGTTTTAGAAATTAGGCCAGAGCAGATAGGATGATCTCCTGTATATCTCCAGCCATGAAAAATGATTCAGAAATCTTCTAGAAAACGTGATTACTTGTGTTGAACATAAAATTTCAGACTTAAGACGAAAATGTGTCCCAAATGTAGGGAAAAATCACATCATCATAAAAAAAAATAAGGTTGGAAGGAATGTCTTGGGTCATCAAATTTGACATCATGCTCAATACAGGGCTAGCTTCTAAAGTCCGGACAAGTTAGGAAAGCCTATATGGATGAAGATTCCACAGCCTCACTGTTCTTGTTCTTAAACAATCTCACCATGAAAACAGTTTGCCCTGATATACAGCTGGAATTTCCCTGTTATATGTTGCGACCATTGTCTTTTTTGTTGTTGTTGTTGTATATTTTCAAGAATAGTGGGCCTCTATCTAATTTTTAACCTCCCATCATTATATCGGAAGATTATTAGACCCTTGGTCCATTTTTTCTTGAGATGAACAAATCATACTCCTTCAGTTATGTGCTAGTAAGGCTTTTGTTGATGTAGCCCAATATATGTTTAGGCTTCATCATTTCAAAGCTGCACACTGCTGACCCATATTCAATTTGATGTTCACCAGAACATCCAGATTCCCTCTCTGCAGACCTGTTGTTCAGTCTGGACAATTTCACAGGGTCATTCTCCTCCAAATGCAGGACTTCGTCTTTGTTGAACTCCATGAAATTCCTAACGGGCAAATTCCTCCCTCTTGTCAAGATTCTTCTAGAAGGCAGACCTCTCCTCCAAAAAGCAGCTCTGCCCTGCAATTGGTGTCACCCACAACCTTGCTAAGGATGAGTTCTTTCCCAACATCCAGATCATTAATGAAAATATCAAGCACTATTAATGCCAATATTTACATCTGAGAAAAATAATTTGTAATTTTTGTAAAAAATCATTTATTTGATCAAAAGACTGAGCTACATTACTGCCCAGCTAACAGGATTATTATTTTTGCACAATACCTTCTTTCTTTCCTTCCTTCCCTCCCTCCCTCCCCCCCTTTATTTTTTCTTTTTTTTTTTTTTTTTTTTAAATAAGACCTTCCCTAAAAGGATGTATGTAAGTAACATTATTGGGCTTAACTTGACCACTGCAGATCTTCCTAGATTTTGAGAAAGGTTAGGTCTTTTTTCTTATTCCATATCTATATCTGTGATCAGATCATAGAAACAATATAGTAATATGGGTAATTAAAACCAATGCTGTTGATGCTTGCTTTCACCAGAGACAGTTTTCAACCAGCTAGGAATTCTAATTGTTTAACAACATGAATCATAGCTTTAAGGAAGAGCAACTTTTGGGAATACTTTCTTTGTGGGAGTATATCCAGATTATTTTCATCATGTTCCCAGGAGTGCTAAAACGTACTAAAGAAGTAGTACTAAATAAAACCACAATAATGTCTAATCCTTTTCCTGTCTACAGTGCCAAGTTACTCACACAGCCCAATGTGGATGCCTTTTGAATTTTATCAGCCTGATTTTTTTCCCTGGTATGCTGAGTAATACCAAGTTGCACTGCTATTTCGTAATGTAAGTTACACACGGTTCATAATGTAATGTGACATGCCTTTGTGACTGGGCACGGCTTGCCAAAGAGGGAGCATTAATTGAGAAGTGGCTTGCTCACACAGTGCCAAAAGTGGCATTCATAAACAATTCTAATGAGTAAAAACAGACAGAAGAATGCCTCTGTCTTTCATTGAGCTGCATCAAAACCAAGACTCTCTCAGCCTGAAGTTTGTATAAAAAAAAGATCCTTTTCTGTTCTACTTTCTTGACAAGAAAGTATGCATATTGCAGTGAAAAAGGCATGTGTGCATATGTCTGGTCATCTGTGTATACATATATGATTGATTTCTTAAGGCCTTGCCTTCAAATTTATTGGAGAATGTACTAGCAACCCTTAAAATGTAGCAACTTTAAGAAGTTAAATCTTCCAGGAACAGGTCCTTTGCTTATAAATTCTCCTAAATATAGAAATTGCTTTACAGCTGTCTTTGTAAGAGCTTACCTCTTATCTGAAACTATTCTGAATTTTATCCTTTGTCGTTAATATTTTGTGTTTCCTTAACTTCTGTACTCATGAATGGAATGATTTTAAGTAAAAAGGACAGCATAGTTTTGAAACAAAGTAGCTTGTGTTTCTGATCAGATAAAAATAATTGGTCTTTTAAATGCTTGCAAGAGTTAAGCAAATGTATAATACTGGAATAGGTTTCTGTCTGAAGGTCAGAATCAGCATATAATAGGCCCCCTGCTGATACATCAGCCAGCTTCACATCCTCAGTTCTACTAACTTACAGCCTGATGTGTGCCTTCCAGTCCCTTCAGATCACTCATATCCAAAACAATAAGGGTATGCTGAAGGACAGAATTCCCATGAAGTCTGGAGCTACTGAATGCACGGAGCAATCCCTTGGAAGTGATTGCAGGTGGTAGAATGGAAAAAAATTCCAAAGCTGCACATTATTGCTCCTCAGGACTCATGGATCCCTCACCATCCCATTTGCAGATTTTGGCTGAAAATTTTCCATTAATTTGTTATTTCAAATTGTCTTACACTATTTTACAGGACTGTATTATTCATAAATAGAATTGCTTGTGTGAGTTTAGATCTATTAATCTTGCTGCTTGTGCTCTGTTAACTGTTGTCCAGATATTTTGTTGTTTTGCAACTAAAAATTCTTGAGATCCTAACACACACACACACACACACACACACTAGCATTAAGGATCCAGGACAAAAAGCCAAATTCTTTACTGACACGTAACCCTTAGATGAACTGTTGCTATAATGACTCTTTAGGATTCTGTCTATATATACCATCAATTTCACAACCTCCTGACAGATTTTATTATGAACTCATTGATCCAAAATCATTTCAAATCAGGATTAAGCATTTTGAAACTAACACAGTTAAGCCTGTTGAAAATTTCAATAAGAATCTACATTTGCTGAAACTCATGGTTGCTTATGTCAGAGAACGTTATTATTATATTTCATCTAAAGCACAGTCTGTAAGAGACCAATCATCTATATGGAGACTATGTGAAAACAAGATGTATAATATCCTGCACCATTAGAGGTTAATGAGAAAATCATTAATTTCAACAGGGCAAGTTGCTTCTATACGTAGTGTCACACTTAATCAAAATAAAGTATCTGGGCTGCTACACAACCATATCATTACTACACATCCCTGTTCCTGATAGTATCATGTGACAATTTCTAGAGGGTGTATTCCAACTATTTAAAGAAGAATTACAGTCATAAAAGAAGCTATGTGGACTGGTTTGAGTCACCATCGTTGGATGAGTTTAAGAGCCGTTTAGATATGGTGTTGGGGGATATGGTGTAGGAGAGAACTTTGTAGAGTAGGGTAGATGGTTGGACTCAATGATCCCAAGGGTCTTTTCCAACCAAAATGATTCTATGATTCTGTGATTCTATGACTGTACCTTATCATGTGACCTGGATTGTGTAGATAACAAAGGAAGGCAGAAGAAAATAACGTCATTTCAGTTTTGTTTCTTTTCTCCATTTCAGAGACTGTGCAGTTGTTGCATATAAACTCATTCTCTCTCATCCAGATTTTTCTTCAACAAATTTTAATTACATCTCTACACTGAGTATTCAAACAGACACGGAGAACGTAGAATTTATCTGTGTGCAGTAAGTTAAAAAGACTAAAATAATTAATATAGGGAATTGTTTGGTATGGAAAGAAACTTGTGAGTACAAAGACAGGGACAATTTCAAGATATAGGGACAATGAGAAAAGTTAGGGATGCATAAA
The DNA here is from genome assembly GCA_004320125.1 of Scolopax mira. Classification (NCBI taxonomy): domain Eukaryota; kingdom Metazoa; phylum Chordata; class Aves; order Charadriiformes; family Scolopacidae; genus Scolopax; species Scolopax mira. The sequence goes on along the minus strand of BJBW01000326.1, from coordinate 18,169 downwards.
TTAGCAAAGCATATGAACAATTAACACTTGAACTACATCAGAAGTTCTACATGGTAATTGTTAGTTAATTTATACTGCCTACTTATATTTTGGCAACAGATGAGATAATCTGGAAGTTTAATGAGTTATTTATAGCATTGTGCTGGGTCTGGTGGGGAAGGGGTTAATTGTTCCCAGGATCTAGCAGGGACACAGGTATTCCATCCCATTTGAGCCACACCCAGAGGGAGGGGCCGGAGCTAGCCAGGGGACATAAAAGGAGGAAGTCCTGCCCCTGGGGCAGTGGGAGTAGGGAGAGTAGTGCGCTCTGGCAAGTGGCGGTATCGTGATGGCGGTTGTATATACCTCTGTCTGTGTTATCGTTGTTATTTCTTCTGGCCTTTGCTGTTTTGTTAAATTGCCTTTGTCTCAA
>BJBW01000326.1:294-12286 GCA_004320125.1 Scolopax mira | reverse complement strand
ACAATAAACGGAGCTTTGTATGATCCTACATCGTGTCGGTGTGCTTGCTCCCCTTCGCCTGGCCGTGACACCTGTGTTCCTGGGAACTTCACTTTTTTTTCAAAACTGAGTACTCTTTTCTCCTTTGTTGTTTGGGTTTTTTTGGTTTTTGTTTGTTTGGACTTATGCATAGGAAATTTCTGTTTAAATTAGATTTACAAGTCTGAACAAACTTAAGTTTCACTATTAGGTGCATACATACTAGTGGAGCATTAGAGTTGCCTGGAAGTTTCTGGACAGACCTTCTTAAATTGCAGATTTTCCAAACTTACTAAAGTTCAGAAGTTTTAAAAACTACAGTCAATAATACATAGCATTTGATACATAACATTTGCCATTGTATTTGGCATACTTTTTGTGATTATTTTTTAAAGAAAATAGTATGCCTGCAAATGAGGCCCAGTTTTTTTAATGCAGCAAGATATCTAAAGAAGATAAAAGTAATTTCACAAGCCTGTAAATATAAAAAGTTTTGTTTGCTTGTTACTTTTTTTTTAACTATTAATTAACCCTTGAAGAACCTAAATACATACTAATTTATATTTATTTTCATAATCCTGGACATTCAAACTACTCCTCAACAAAGAAAGAGCCATTGAGACACCCAGCACACCAGGGGATGAAGCAAGCATTTTAATCTAGAAAATAAAATTAAAGCACAAATGGGAGTTTGTCTGAAAAGAAGATTTTAGGAGGTGAGCAAACCCCCTTAAAAATTATTAGTTTGAACTCCCATATCTAAAACTTTCCTGATTCTTGGACCACCTGCTACAGTCTAAATCTTGTTGCAGGCAAAAGAGAACACACCATATGTGTGGAGCTAAGTATTTATTGATCATCTAATTAAAGTTTTAATCTTTTAATGTTCCAAACTAATACAGAAAAGCTACAAAGCTGCAATGTCACTACTGAAACTATTAGATGGGAGGGAGGGAATGGGAAGGAAAAAAGCTTTCCAACATTTACCCCTTATATTTGGTGATAATTTCATCTTTACAATGTCCCTCAGGAATAATGGGAGAGGTTTACAATGATGTGTCCACATTCTAAAGCCTTCGCCAGAAGGAATATCACGGTGGATATTTCTTTGGTGTGAGGAAGAGAAGATGCTTCCTTACTGCTTATTCTTGTCATTAGTAGGGTTTATTTTATACTTTTTCTTACCCTGGGCTGCTGCCTTCTGGCGGGTCCCAGCTGAGTGTGAGCATGACTCAACAGCCTCCAAATGCTGAACCCCACCAGGGCCTCCATCAAGCACTGACTCCCTGGGTTTGCCAGACCTTTTCCATGGACACACTGGCAGAGGTCAAGCTCAGATAGGGGAGGCAACAGGCACTTGACCTTGAGGCAGGAGCTAAAACCAGGTCAGCCCAGCTCTGGCCAAGGTGAGCCCGGACCAGCACTGAGAGCTGTGTTCTCGGCTCAGGGCAGAGCCTGTGGCCCTTTCTATGAAAGACAGAAGTCATATTTTGATATTTGGTGGTCAACATAATGGTCATTTACCATCATTTCTTAATTGTTTGGGTACATCTTTTAGTGTCCTCCCTGGCTCATGGCAGGTCCTCTAACATATGAAATAATGTTCTATTTTCTCTGTGAAACCTAGATATGGGACATGGAGCAGCTTAGTCTCTGGGAGCTCCTGAGACTAAGTGAATTATAAATCACTTCTTCTGTGTCCCAGAAACATCTACCCCACCTGAGCACTTTCTCAAATAGGACCTTTGTGCAGACAGGAAGCCAGGAGCCGTAGAGACAGAAAGAGACTATGCAAAAGGGGACTTGGCTGTTGTGCTACATTGATGAGGGGATTCAGCTGAATGATTTAAAGACTTGTAATTTTGATTCCCAGCTTGAATGCACTAGCTTTATCTATCATTTGCTTTTTTTCCTCCAACCTAACATCTATTCCAAAAAACACATGTGCTTTACCAATACGCTATGAATAATGTCAGTTTAGGCCATACCTGAAGTTACCAGATAGCACATTCAAATTATGTGGCATAACAAAGAATCACATAAGATGATGTATGAAAAATGCAAGTCTGTTTAAATAATAACAGTGCAGAAATGTATCTACCATATTAAACTATCATAAATTTACAAATGTGTACTCTGGTTTAGTCAACTGCTCTCTTTTTAGAAACTTCATAATGCCAGAAACTTCTTAATACCAGTACCTAAGACCATTAATTGCCCAAGAGGACTTGGCTCTGAATTCTTTTCTTGTTGTTGTTCCTTATTCTTTCCTATATTTAGTATAAGTAATTAATTTCATTAGCCAAAAAAAAAATTAGTAGGTTTGAAATTACAATCACTAAAGATTCATCAGGGTAACTGAGATGATATTTTTTGCATGATCACTTTGGATTTAAACACTCTGGTATTTTAAATCTGTTGTCTTCTAAGATCACTGGAGACAAGATGATTTCTAAATCTCTAAAGATTTCTAAATCTCTAAAGCTCTAAATAGAGCTTTATTTTGCTCTATTCTTGAGTGGTGCTGTCCAAAATATAAACAGTTTAGGGTGACACCAATTCTTACTCTTTGGGGTGTTCTCATGATAAAGTTACGCATATAATTGAAGTTTTCCCATACACACACAAGGCCGACACATTTGCCTATATTTCAGAAGTTACTCAAATTTCACTCAAATTTCATTTTTGAAAATTATTATTTAGAACTAATAGTTGTATGTGCAATTAATTCTAACCAAATTAATTGTGTGCATTTGTGTTTAGACTTACCATTCTTGTGTTGCATGTACATATAATATAGATCATATAAACTATACAGGCAAATTAAATCTGAAAATCCATAGAATAGACATAGGTTCAGACTGCTTGCTTATCTTTTAATTACTCTTTATTATCCTACATTGACAAAGAGAAGACTGATACCACTGTGACGAGAAAGAGTGCATAGATCTAATATCCAGTTTTGTAAGTAAAATATTAATACACAGGAGACATTACTGAAATCACAGTGCTTTGCAGAAAGTTGCTTTTTCAGGAATGCTGAATTCAAATGTTATCTTTCTATTTTTACTGTGCATTAAAACTAAATATTTCATCAAAACTGAAAACATCTTAGCTCATAGATATGATGGTAGAAGTGGGTCTTAAGAAAAAAATGTTGAAAAACAGAGTATCACCCTAAATCATATAATTACATTTAAGATATAGTGAAAAATTATTCCATTGTCTTGCCTAGACTATTGCTATGTAAATATTTTATAGTATTTTATTGTAAACACGCTCTAGCATCAAAATGTGACCCATAATATTTCACTGCTAATGCCATGACATATCATTAAGGAGGAAGTAATTGAAGAAATATTTTCCCCTCCAATAAGCAAGCCAAGCTATTCAGACCTCATCCAACTCCTCAGCTGTTATGTTGCTAAATTTATGAATGATATTTTAAAATTGCTGTAGGTGGTTTTTCAGCTAGTATAATTCTAATTGTCTAGAAATCAGGTGAATCATTCTTAAGGAAATTTTTATATGGGTATGCAGTTTGATGGATCCATTTGCAATCATATACATACTCTTTACATTTTTGAAGTACAAAACAAAAAATCACTTGTATAATATTAGAATTAATTACTCTGTAAATTAAAAAAGACATTGAAGTATTACATTCAAAAAAATGTTGCTATGAGCCAAAGGGAATATGTTTTATATGTTGACCTAAGAAATTTCTTGTTAGTCTAATTCATGCTTTGCAATCTAAATAATAACACCACACAAATTATTATTATTATTAAAGTTAAAATGTTATCAATAATTATATTCCAAATTAATTGGACTACTATACTAATTATCACAGAATATTAATTCTGTAATAATGCATTAATATTAATTAGTCGTTTATAATAGAGTTAAAATGTTGCATGCAAACTCTTTATTCTGAACTGTTTGTCTATAATGGTGTACCCCCACTCCCAGTGCTCAGCTGGGCCCCAGGCTCAGTGGCAATGTCTCCAGGAGGGACCTCTCAGAAGCTGCATTCCTTTACCTGGGCAAGCATGGTGTTAATGGGAGGGTTCCACCCTCCCCTTTTGTGAATATATTTTGAACTCTTTTTATTCATTTTCTAATGGTCTGTTTCCTTGTTCTTTCTTCATTCATTCCCAGTTCTGTATCAGACTTGAGATTTTTCCTCTTCTATTTGTTGTGACTAGCATCAATCTCATCAACTTACAGTTTCATGTGTAACAGTCAGTTCTTTGCCAGCAGAAAAGGATCACAAGGACGCTTCGCATAGAATTACCAAGGGAATGTATTCTCTCATGTTGACTATGCACATAGCACCGCCCAAGCCTAATGTGGGGAGAACAACAATAAAGAGGAAGGTGGGGTTTATAAACGTCACATTACTGTTGTGTAGACCAAGCAAATTGTTTGTGAAAAGGCTAGTCAGGTATATTGCTCGCATAATCAGTACACGCTTGTCCAGTATAAGCTATGTAGATGGTGCATTAATTGTCGTTGTTCTAACCTGATGTCCCATGCAGGGAGAATGGTTTTATTCTGGATTCTGCTCAGTTGCCATTCTGACAAACCATGCCTGGTTTCTTAAGGCAAATCTCCTATAATTTTTTCGTTGCTGTGGGATGTTCTCTCTTGTGGGAGCTAGCTTAGGTTGGGTCTTCAGGTCACATCATCCCTGAGATAAAAGCTCTTAGCCAGACAGTGTTCATTCTTCTAAGCAGGTCATATTACTGTTAACACCTTGCCTTTCACACACTCCTGTGTAATAATTCATCAGTTGTTGCATATCATGATTAGTGTTCACTATCTAGGGCTGGTACCATCCTGTGACCCTCTTCTTGTGTACCATATTTTCATTGTCCTCAGAATGACTATTTACAATTACAATCTATTAATTAGCACGAGGTGTTGCACCATACAACTGCCCAAAGCTAAACAAAAGCTAAAACTACTTTAGGCAGCAGTTACCTGACTGCTAGACTGTAGTTATCACAACTAAAACAAGCTCAATTCAGGTTTCTCTAACAGCAAATAAGTAAGGAGAAGCTTTGTATAAATTATTAAATATATTTCCAATTCTTATTAATAGAAGTAAGACCAACATTCCTTAATGTGCAATAAAAAAGTATCAAGAAATAGGTACATCTATTCTCATAGAGATCTTTAGCATAGCTCTGGAAATAAAAAATATTTCAAGTGAATTTTCAAAATCCATGAATATTTCTTACCTAGATTCAATGACATACACAAGCACATGAATATCTATCTTCAATCATATGTAGAGTCCCACTGAGTTAACTTGGATCTCTCATTTGTAGAATACTCTCAAGTGATCTTTTGAGATATCACCCAAAGTTGCAAATCACTAAGCCTGAACTTCTGAACAGAATCTTTCTTATTCTAAAAATTATAATATAATATAATATAATATAATGTAATATAATGATGCATGACTGTGAGAGTACCGCATCATTCACATCTATTTACATGTATCTTTCATTCTGGAAAAGGTTAATATATGCTTACCTCTCTCTGACTACTTCAGTATTTCCTTGAAATACAAATAGTTCTTTGATATAAAAATGTGAAAGAATAATAATAGGATATTATTTGATGACTGAACTTGAAACACATAAGTAAAAAGCTGCAATATTGTGTCAGAACTATGCTCAGCAGAGATTAAAAGGTAAAGCATGTTTCACAGCAAGAAAATTTCTGCAGTGTATCTGAAAGGTTACAAATGTGATTAACTGTGGCAGGTCTCATGTGTTCCACTCATAAATCTCACACCTGGTAATGCATTAGGGATGGCAGGTGTAAACATGATGAAAAAGTGCAATTTCATAACGCCATATGAGATTAAGACAAGAAAATTAAATTTGGATTTGGAAACGTGAAAATATGGTATTGTTGTTGTTATTATTATTATGGCACTTAGTGTTGCAAATAATTTTTAGCTTCAAAGTTATCAGCATTTATAAACATGCTGGATAAAGCCCTCAAAAATATGTTTAATGGCATCTTGCAGGTTACTGTTATCCATATGTGCCCAACATATGTGCTCTGGAAAAAGATCACTTACTAGATATTATGGCATCTGTCACCTTGGCAAGGAGGGCACTGTAAACCAAACTCTTTAAACACAGGCTCTTTCAATTGTGCACTAAATATGATTTAGGTAGAATGTTATAAAATAAAGCAAAAAAGGCGTTTATTTATCACATCCTAAATAAGATTTTATCAAGTGTGCACTTAAAACTCTGTAATTTTAACAGTATTCTACTTCATTTTGACCTGGGTATGAATTTGCTGACTCTAGGTATGTTTCTAGAGTCCCAATAAACACAGTGATTCTTCACTGTCTACAGGGTGAAGGAGCTATATTGTTATCAACCACACACATACACTCCACCCACTCTGTCAGAGACATTTTTTAAGGAACAGTGCTACAGCATCTGGCATGTTTGAATTAAACAGAATATTGTAATAAAAGTTAAGGGCTAATGAATTGAATTTTAATTGCATAATACAAAACACTCAATCTCTTCTAAAAAAATGTTCTACTTCATTATTTAAAAAGAATTAACACTTTCTCTTTTATTCTGTTTCAGATTTACATCACTTCTTTACACTCTCTTCTTTTCTCCTATGGTATAGTTTTCTCCTCCTTTAATCTCTTGAGTTGACTATAGTTTTACCTTAAAGACACTCCTCTCCACACTCCATATTCTTGTCTCTCCAGTTATTAGACATCTTTCTCAACCAAATCGTCAGTACCAGTGTTGCATTTATATTCTGAGTATTGCTCAAATATTTAAGAGATTAGTGTTATTGGCATACCAGTTTCTACTTGGAAGAAAAATTGATGGAATATTTAAGGATAAGAAAGACTTACTCCTAAAGAAATATTTCACTTGACTACTTGGTCTCCTGCAGCTTTGGGTTGTTCCACTTGAAGCCACAGTTTGCTTTGGCTGCAAATGTAGATGGTGGACAGTTGGTGGACCTATACCATCAGTGTTGGCATCCTGTCAAGTATGCTTGGTTTCATAGCGTGCACTAAAACACAATGAACCACTCAGAGATTCCTGGTATTATAAAGTCTCATCCTTTGCAGCTACTCTGCTGGTCAAAGATAATTAGAAAATTTGGGCTTTGGGGGGCATTTTTGGATACATGCAATCTATTACCAAACAGCTTGTAAAAGATACATCTAACCTTCTGTTTATGATTCTCTCTTCCTTCTTGTAGACTGGTTTTGTCTGTAGTGTAGTGGAAGTAATGTAATCGCATTAACAGTCTGTAGGTTTAACAAATGCATTAATCATTCTTACTTTTTTCAAATTTTGACCTGCTGTTATCTAGTCTTCTGTATATCAGAGCTGGATGAAGTGACAAAAGACAATGCAGCCTAAGTCAGAAGTCAGGACTATTACTAAACAATAGAAACATGTCAATTTCCACACAGACAGATCCTTGCTATGTTGTGTAAGCTAAACATTATTTTCAGTTTCTATCATTGACATTTAAAAGGCAAACACTTTAAGAAGGTAAAAGCTAAGACCAGTTATTATTACTGTAATAAGCTATGACTTCGAATACAGGCAATGATTATGTATTCACATGTTCCAGATGAATTCAGCAAAGGCTAAGACATAACTCGGAGTTGTCTAATTCAAAAGCAATTCTTGAAAAATAATGGTGCTGTATCTTTCTGTTTAAATCGCTTGGAAAACAAACAAAAAAAACCCCAAAAGAAACAAAAGAACAAGTATCTTCTCTTTTCAAAACTTTTATAAATGTATGTCTTCAAAACTTCAAAAATAAAAAGCATATATTTCTAACTACCTTACAGTGAAAAGTTTTAGAAAATTTAGTTTTTAAAAACCGCTTATCAACAGTTTCCCTAGCACAACTATCAATCACTACAGTGAACAAATAAGATAATCCTAAATGATTGATAATGGAAAAGATACAACCTGACCAACAGGGGATGACATTACTTAAATTCTACAATTACAAGGTATTAAAACAACCATTGTTTAATTCTAAAGACAGGAATCATGGAATCACAGAACTGTTAGAGTTGGAAGGTACCTTCTAGAGATCATCTAGTCCAATTCTCCTGCCAAAACAGGATTGCCTATAACACATTACTCAGGACTGCATCCAGGTGGGTCATGAAGATCTCCAGAGAAGGGGACTCCACGGCCTCCCTGGGCAGCCTGTTCCATTGCTCTGCCACCCTCACCATAAAGAAGTTTTTCCTCATATTTGAATGGAACTTCCTATGTTCCAGCTTGTGCCCGTTGCCCCTCGTCCTATCACTGGGACCCCACTGAATGTACATGAATCCTTTAAAAATAATTTTCTAAAATTCCACAACGCTGAATTTAGATGTTAATTCATTAAAAAGTAAGAAATTATAGTCATGTGGAAACATAACATGTATGTTTAGACTATTGTGGACATGGAAAATTGCCATCAAAGTGAAACTTCAGTAATATTTTTTAACCTTATTTTCACTTTCAGTATAGATTACTGATAAAAATTAATTCATATTATTTTTCCATCAAAAAAGACTCCCTTTCATTCCAAATATTATTTAGAACATAAATAATGTTTCGTTTTCCTCTGTATTTAAATTCTACAATAAAGGTAAACTAAAATAACTAACTCATAAAATTATTTCAAGAAGCAGATGTTTAATGTATTGCAATGTATATTATTCTCCTGAATATTTTAACCAGCTTCATTAAATTATTTTTCTATCTTAAAGACTGTTCTATACTACTTATGAAAATGCAGTCCTGCAATAATTGCTTAATTTAGGTTTTATTCTTCAACTTGCATTAGAAGTTTTATAATACTTACATGAGAAATCTATAATTTTCTTAATAAAATTATTTCAGCTACATAGCTGGAATTGGGAGGAAAGAAATGAAGCCATTTACTGACAGAAAGTAATACAGAGTATTACTAACAGAAAGTACTACAGACCTCTAAGAGGTCTGTCATACAGGGAAAACAAAACTAAATAAAACATCCAATATTATTCATTTTGATAACAAATCCCAAATCTGATTCCCAGTTTCACGAAGGCACATAGCTGCAAATCCTTAATAGGAGAATTTCCATTTCAAGTTTTTCCATCTTTCCTTTGCCTACAGGAGGCCCCAGAAAGCAAGACGCTGGGAATCCCATTTGCAAGCATTTATGCCACCTCACAAGGGCATATATTTCCCTCTATATGAGGCTATATATACACTCCTGTTTCTGGCTTACTCATACAGGATGGAAAGAAGGAACTTTCTTTCAGTACTTTCTTAATGCAGTCATGTTCCTTGCTTACTCCTTTGAACTACTTCTGTGCAAAGATGTACTCTTTATCAAATGTGATAATTTACCTGTCTTTATTTCTATAAGAGTAATATATCACTTAGGTTAAAATCCTGACAGGTTTTATAAGCTCAGTTGGGTTTTATCTGATATCTGGAATGACAAAACTGAAATCAGTCCAGGTGTATAATCTACTATTGTAGAAGTGCCTTATAAAAATGCCCCAGCATGGTGCTGCTATATACAAAGATGAGACTTGTGTCTATTTTTACGTGAAACACAAGGAAAGGCTTTGACCACTTAGAGTTTCTAAAAGTGTGACGTCTTATTGAGCATTGTGAATGTGTTAGCAGATGTGTCCTTGCTACTTTTCTATTTAGCTAATCATTTATATACAGCTTTTGAGAGATATTCTTCGTGAAGAGATGCTCGTTTTCTTTGTGCTGTATCCATGCTTGCATAATTCAATGAGACCCTCAGCCTATGCTGAAAAAAAATTCTTTTCACACAGACTCTTCAACTACACAAAACTTTGCTTAAGTCACTTAACATGACAAGGTAATTTCTGATAGCCTTTAATTGTTAATGCCTTACCACAAAAAGATATCGAAGCAGTTTATTAATTGCATCTTTTACCTTACAAATTAAATGTTGTCAAAAATGCAACATACATCTTCAGAAGCAAAATGTTTTCTCCAAGATGAAAAAAGGCTTATAAAACTCAAGGTCCTTGAGTAAGTACTGTGTAGACTTGATGCTAATTCACTCTTTGCCTCATTGAGGACTGTAAAAAATATCAGCCTAACAGATTAGATTTGATAGCTTTGCGATAGAACCTATTTCCCATTACAAAATGTCCAGAGACTATAACATTTGCAAACTAAATATACAAATACTGTAGAAATTTTTTAAAATAAAAGCCTTTTAAGGGTAGGTTCAGGAATATGTGGAGAATGCATTCAGTAAACCTAGAAGCTGATGACTAGAATTCTTTTCTATATCTTATAACAATATCACAGTCTTGCTCACTGACATCATTGTTTCTGCCCTTCAGTGCTTTTGATATACTCAATAGCAGCACTCTACACACCTACTGGTTCCTGCCTTGTTGAAAGAGTTAAAGATAACCCATAATCATGAAACGTCCTAAAAATTCTCATACTGATTCTTCACCATCTGCGTTTACCTCTTAAATAGGTTTTTTTGGGAAGAAGACTGTACATTCAGTGTTCAGAACGGCTTGAGAAATTTAATTATTCCTGGTTCTTACAGATGGAATTCAAAGTGATAGCTTCTTTCAGCATTCAGTGCATGCCCTCAGAAAGTAAGGGCAATCTAGACATGAGATATATAAGGATGAGAATGTAAGGATAAGGCTCCTTGTGTTTCCATTCTTTTTTTCTTGCAATTTTTCCTTCCCATCACATCATTCCCTATAAAGGTCATATTGTTTATAATTACAGATTTTTTTTCTCTGAAAACTACTTAACACTGAAGAAGTGAAGTGAAGGTTTTATTGAGTTCTAATATATGTTTGTGCATTTACTATGTTCCCAGTGTTTTAGTTAGAGGAAAATAAGAATGTTAAATAACTGATATGCAATTTGCTAGCTATTTCTTTTATTTTCCTCTTTTTTTACATTACAAATGATGTTTAGAGTCTTCTAAGAGTAAGAATTTTTTTTTTTTTTTTATTTCAGTTTTTTTTCTTTGCTGTCTGTCATTTTCTTTGGGTTTTGGGGTTTTGGTTGTTTTCTTGGTTTCTTGCCCATTTATATTTCTGTAATGTTGCTAAGCCATTATAATATTTTCCTCTGATCATTATAAATTACAAGTCTCTATTACACTGACATGGAATAGAGAGCTTCACATTCTAATTTTCCTCTGGCAAACAATTTTCCCTCATGAATTGTTTATTTTCTACTTGACATAATTTCAGTGACATGTGTTCTTTATGGAAACCTATTTGTGGAGTTATTATTAGTTTACAAGATTTTCTACATCCAAATAGCATTTCGGGTGTCATTGCTACAATTGGCAAAAGCTCCCCTCTGAAAAAATATATTTTTGTGGCAAGAAGTGGGTTTTTTTATTTTTTGTTGATACATCCTGTATCTGTGTTACACATTTCCAGTGCAGTTTTCTACAAACTGTAATGGGGTAACATTGGATCATACCTCATACATTTTGCACATGCTGTCATCAGCGCAAACAAAGCTGAGAAAATAGCCTGTTTGGGAGGTGTCTAGTGACACTGTGCTTTCATGTTTTCTATGGTTTTTTTGCTTGTAGATTTTTATAAAATGTAGAACTGTTAGTATTGTTTATGAAAGAAGCAAAAAACCTGAAAATCCTGTCGCATTTACTTTACTCAGTAAACTCACAGAATCACAGAATTACAGAATCTTAGTGGTTGGAAGGGACCTTTGAGATCATCGAGTCCAACCACATTAAACATAAAACAAAAAAACCCCAACCAAATAAAACACCTTAAAAAAAACCCCAAAACACACACACACACCAAAAAAAACCCAAAACCCAACAAACCCAGAAAACCTAGAAAAACAAAAAAAGCACACACCAACTAAACCCCACACCCACACCCCACCACAGACCA
>BJBW01000325.1:19308-70191 GCA_004320125.1 Scolopax mira | reverse complement strand
GGAATGGGCTGCGCAGGGAGGTGGTTGAGGCACCATCCCTGGAGGTATTCAAGACACGAGCTGACATGGTACTCGGGGATATGGATTAGTGTTGGGTTGGGTGGTTTGCGTGTGGTTTTTTGTTCGTTTGTGGGTTGGTGTTTTTTATTTTTTGGGTTTTTGGGGGTCTTTTTTGTTTTTTTTTCATTGGTTGGACAGATGATCTTGAAAGGTCCCTTCCAACCTAGGTGACTCTGTGAGATATTCAGGCCTCCTTATAACAGGCATTATTTTAATTTTCTCAAGTTCAGAATAACTCAATTGAAATGATTCCTGGGAAATAGAGCTTCTAGACATATCAAGTTAATCACAAGAGTGACACCAATAGATAGGAATAATTCCAGCAGGTACAGACTTTGGAAACTTATCCAGGAATCTGTGGATTCAGTGATTTCCTTGCTGCAATAGCCAGGCAAATAGCAGGAGGATGAGACATTGGTCCAAGAGAAGGTGTATGATATCTACAGATTGAGACAACAAAGGAGAAGTGTTTACACTTCAGTGAATTTAGGCAGTGATTAGTAGGTAACTCAAGAATTCTTTGGACTTCCAGCATTACCCAAGATATGCTAGTGTACTGCTCTCGGGGCCCAGACACTACTTCGGAAGTGCACGGGTCTTCCAAATGCTTTCTGTCATAGCTACAAAACCTCTGCAGATGTCTGAGGTACCCTAGGACAGGTCCAATGGCACCAATGTTTAGGCAACCGAATCGTGCTGTTATGATCTGATCAGCTGTCTTCCCATCTAGATTCTACTGGCTTTACTGACAACAGGCTCATTTCAGGTATTGCTCCAGAACAAAATGGATTTTCCATGGGTCCTGTGTTTTCTCTCTTAGCTACACAGTAAAAACCAGGTTATCTAAAACAACATTGAGGGCCTATGTATAGGCCACTGAATCATTTCTTCAGTGTCTATGTTAGACACCAAATGCCTTAACAACATTTAGGCATTTAGGATTTCTATGGTCTTGGTTCAGAATATTCAATTTAATGATTTAAAAACTTTACAACTTGTAGATGTAGGGCTGATGCCCACCTGGGCAGTGGGCTGAAAGGTACCTTGCCAGGGTAAAGCCTGAAAAAATCTAATGTCCTCCGAGTTTAGCTTTTCCAGAAACACAGCCACTGAAATTATATGCTTTTTGCAGCACACTGTTTGCTGGAGAAACCCAGGGAGTATTCCTACCTAAGTGTGGCTTCTCAAAGTAGAAAACAATAATAAATATTGTAATTTAGGATATTACTAATTAAAAAAACAAAACCCAAAACAGAAGTCAAACAAAAAAACCTTAGCAATACCTTTTTATCAGTGATTATTAATTGTTTTTGAAACACTTATCTTTCTATGGGGCTAAACCCAGAATAATAACAACATCATACCTCAGCCAGTATTTTCTTCTGTCTATAATAAACATTTTTATGCTATTGTCTCCTAAAAGCATTGGCAAATTAAGGATGGAAAAGATAATAGCCTCATGGACAGGTTTGGAACTCCAAAACTTTTCACTCCCTGCAATTTTACTGGTTTTTTTTAGAAGCTTATCAAGGTTAATAATAAAAATAAGAAAAGGAGAATCAGTGAAAGTATCCACTAACAAAAAATCTATAAAAACTACAGCTGCATGTTTTAGTTTCAGCTCTAATAAATCATGATAATTGAAAGGGAGGTGCTGAATATTTTGTTAGTATACAGTGTGTTCTTTCCTGATACAAGCATCCTTGATGCTGTGTTCTTGGTCTAACTATACGTGTGTGGAAAAAAAAGCAGAGAAGAAAAAAAAGAGAAGGGCAAATCCTAATCACACAGGGTTACTAACAATTCCATAAATCATTGTATGCAGTTTGACCTTGGTGGTATTACCTGCAGAAATAGCATCCTGATCTGCATTCCTTTCACTCCCCATAATAAACATCAAGAAAAAAGTTGACTTCAGCATAGGGTTTGTTATCTTTTCTTCCTCACAAGAACATTGGGTGAAACAGTTACAAAGTGCTCTGAGAATTTTACTACTTTATCCTCTTTATAGTACAATTGATTTCACACCACTATATTTCTGTGAACAGAAATTTTATCTCCAAACCTATGTCTATCAAACATACCTACAGAAAACCTTCTTTCCCCTGGTGTAATTTCCACAGTGGCCTGCCACCACTGAGTTGCCATAAGGCTTTCACCACTGTGGACAATTTTAGGCTTTTAAAGCACCAATCACTCAGCATTGTTTCCTTCAAAGCCTTAGATATGGAGAGCTGAAACCATAATTTTTTTCTCTGCCTAGAAAACACGTAATTCACATATGTATACACACATGCAGAGAGAAAGAGAGAGATGAACAACAAAGCTGGGTTGAGTGTACTGTGCTTTGCTTCTTTGTTTTCTCCCAACCACTTACTAGACAAAGCAGTTGCAGTTGTAGTTCTGGGGTCACATGAAGAAGTTGTATACTACAACTACACTCAATTTAAACAAAATCAAAGAGAAATCAGAAATATTTTGTCTGAGATAAAGCATTTAAGAAAAAAAACTGTACTCCATTTTTGCCACGTAGCAGTAGTCTTCAATCTAATCTACCAGAATGCAAAGGGATTACATATTTCCTGATTGTAGTTAGTTGCGAGCAACAAAAGATATCTAAGGCAACTCTCTTGTAATAAAATCTGTGCATTTTCCCCTCCCACCCTACATGTCATTGGGAAAGTGAAGAGGAATTGATAGTGAGGAGGAATGCTTCAAGAAGGCAAAGTATTGACAAGCAATGCCTTTGATTTCAAACCAGAAACAGAATATCCCAGCCATAGAAATGGTTTACATAGAAATGGTGTGTAAGGAAGAGCAGGGAGAAGGGATTATAATGGTCCATACCTCATAAAATATTCCCAGATTTTCAGTGAGACAAATATTATCATGAGTTGTTGCTCTAATAAGCCATTATAACATGGCACAAGAACAAAAGTTTTCATTCAAATCAAGGAAAGAAATGGAAAAGTCTGCTAGATTGGTTACGAGGCAGATTTCTGATATCAATAGTAAATTCAGTCTTGCCAAAATGTAGCAAATGATGATTCATAGCACATTTTGGGTTATGTCCTGGGTTAATTTCAAGGCATATGGCTTGATGTTTGTAGCCTTCAAAGAATAAACTGGGGCCATAAGGTTAAAATACATAGGTCTTTATCTTGTCTTTTTTCCAGAGCCATAAAGTCAAAGACCTGATCAGAGGAAGCAACTATGCTGGGTTTTCACTGAAGGCAAATACTGTCTGAATTTGTGCAAACAGAAACACAAATAAAAATTATCCCTTGAGATAAGAGCACTCCAGTAAACACGAAAAAAGGCTACAGTGCGCGTACAGTAAGAAGGAAGAACCCAGTGTGGGTATGTAGAAGGTCTAAAATATATTCTAAAAATCTGTTGGATCAAACAGTGGAGTATACCTACCTTAAGGTAGTAACTTAAGTTAGATATCTAAGTTTAATTTAGCCATTGTGCTTTCCCTTCCTGATACATGAAGAGAAGTAAGACTCCTGAGAGGGCAATTCATCTCATTCCATGATTTTTGTCTGGAGTCAGAGGATTTATGTTCTGGAACTCCCTATTTCATTCCATGCAATGTAACAGCTTTTTTTAACATCTCATTCACTAATTCTGAATCAATTTTCACAAAAGATAATTAATTGAGTCCTAATGAATCTCTGCACATCCAAAGGCAGCAGGAGGGAAATAGGAAACAGAAGGCAGTAGATACCTCTTCTTTTGCAGCTCCTGGGGTATGGAGCTTTTTTGCACTGCAGATTTGCGGTTAATTTCAAAACTAAAAAAAAACACAAAAAAACCCCAGCAGATTCCCATGTTATTAGCAAGGAATGGATCTGAAGGTGATGTTCAGAAGTTTCCACTTAAATACATTTGCCTTCAATAAGGTATTTCATTTGTTTAAGCATTTCCCATGAGGAAACCATATCTATGCCAAAAGTTTTTACTGAAATATTGAAGAACCCTAGGCAGCAATCTACACAAGCCAATAAAATGGCACCCCATGTCATCAAACAAGCAGTGAAGGTTTTATTACAATATTGAGTTCAGCAAGTAATCCAAGCCTTACTCAGAGCAATCCATAAAAATTAATAAAGCACAACCTACTCCACACAGTTTAACATGCTCTTCATTGCAAAGGTTTTAAAAAATAAACACTCTGAGATATATAAATATGTAGCTCTATATTTGTATCAGTTTAACAAGTTTTATGGTATTTTTCCTCAAAACAGAACTACATTAACATTTAGTTTATCATTATCAATGTAGTGAGTAATATAAGCATGAACACATACGACATGCTAAATTTATTTTGCTGCTTTTGACTGTTGTTTACACATTTTTGTACTGTATTACACCACATAATACAGCTTGCAATATGAACATGGAAATCTGTCATTGACCATACCATTTGTATACACTTGGCTATCCCAGCAGGTGTGAAAGATGTCAAATGAGTTCAGTAGGTCCAGATCACCAGTGAAGCACATGGAACTTTAGCTTACAAATGCTTTGCTACAAAATGACATACATCCTTTAGCTCGATGAAGTCTACCCCTCACCTCCCATTGGTTTTTTATCTTCTGAAAGAGTAATTGAAATTTCTACCATGGCCCAATTTTCTGTCAGGCTCTGCTGATTCAGTTTAACATCACAGGATTGAGTAATAGAGGTGGAATAAGCTCAAGAGCATGGTAGATACTCTCATTGTGACATGTCCTGTGGTATTGTCTGAAGACCCAAAAGACAAACTTCACAAGCAACTAGGTGAAATATGTATTAGATTTCGGAGAACAGACCTTTCTTTCCCTACCCTCAACCTCCCAAGCACAAAGCTGAACAAAGCATCAAGACTGTTAGAATAGATTTATATTTTATTTTTCTTTACACAAATTAATCTCAAGGAACTGTTAGGAATCACATAAAATACTATGGAGCTTTTCAGAGAGGGATAAGTAAGGCTAGACTTTATTAAAGAGTTTAAGTTACTGAAAAAATATTATTCTCCTGTTTTCTAAATACCTTAACCTTATGTTCAGAATCTAATAAAAACTCAGTGGAATTAAAATAGGCACTCTTGCCAAGCATATACTTATTATGAATTATTCATAAATACTCATCATAATTATATGACAGTGGTCCTATGCCTAAATGGGAGGGGTTTTTTCCCTCAACTACTTTCCACTGAGAAATAACAGGTCAACAAAATCATATTTTTTCACTTGCAGGGGAAAAAAATCTAGAAACTTGATTTTTCTCTTAGCAACCAGAAAAAACTTCATTTTATTATGACTGACCACAGTGCATTTTTTAAAAGTTCTTATACTTAATCAATAGTTATTAAAAAATGTTATTCTATCATCCTCTTACAATAAAATTAGTTGTTCAGAAATGTATTATGTCTGAGGGAAAAATAAAAACCCAATGAAATAATTGAAAAGCATCCCACAGGGGTCTGCATCTAGGTCACAGCATCCTATCATCACCACAACCAAAGACAGTCAGTAGCCACAGACATATGCTCCTTCATTCAACAATAAGAGATCACCAGCCACAATAGCCTGTATATCATATTTTCATCTCTATCCAGATTAACAAAGATTAATAAGATCAAGGCATATCAACACTGAGAGTTCTGTTCAACTTGTGAAAGAGGGATAAATATGAGATTATTCAACAAAGTATTACATTGCCTATGTCAACTAGTAAGGTTTTAAACAAATGCAGTGCAAGACTTTCAGATACTACTACAGAAGCAATGAAATAAGGAAGTATGCTTCAGCTAAAGATTGCACCAGTATTTTTGTAGCAGTGTTTTACTCTACTAATTTCTGTAGGACTTTTCAATAAGTTAGATTTTAGTCACTATGAGCAAAGCTGACCTTCCTATAATGAGAATGACAAGAAAAACTGAGTGATTCATCCAAAGCTGACACTGACAAATCCTGAATAGAACTTGAATTTGCCATTCAGTGATTTTTTGCTTGTCCTGGCTTGGTTTATATTTTTAACCTCCTCCTACAGACCCATACTCTCAAACATTTGAATGAAAAAAACTCATAGAAACAGTGAGGAAGGATGAGAATCCACTATACAAAATTATACTTAACTTTTTACATCTCCTTATGCTATGCAGTAGAAGCAGCCTTTAAAAGGTTGCTGTGAAGTGGCCCTTTGTGATTATTTCTGAAAATGATTCACTATGCTTTATGACCATTAGAAATATTGACAAAATTCTTGACTTAAAAACCAGATCCAAAAAAGACAAAGAACATGTGTTCAAACACAATACCACCTGCATTATCGTGGATACTCCAAAAAGAGATGTTCCTCCTGTTCCTTACAGTTGACAGTGTCTGCTGCGGACTAGCTCTCTGCATCAGGAAGTGGCTACCACCCCATCCCATCTTCCCAGTTCCCACACTTCCTTCCAAAACAGTAACAAATGCAAGCTACATTGTCATTCTTTGTCCTAAGAAACTCAGTAGAAGGCATTAATGAGTAAATTTTGTAATGGCTACTCCAAAAGAAAGATTTAAAGGAACAGATATTTGCGTTACTTACGTTGCAAGCAGGAAGTATGGCACATGGAAGGATGAAGTGGAGGTAGTCAGTGCAGGAGAAGGATATGTTGCAAGTGCTGAGGAAGACAAGTATGTGTTTTTCCATCACAGCTGTTAATAATGCTGGACCACCTTCTCCATATCAGTAAAGTTACCACAGCTTTTGTCACTTATTCATGGAGGGTAATTATTCATTGGCTAATTGATTTCACTGTCAGCTGTAAGTAAGTTACACAACCAATAGACAACAACATCATGCAAACAAGTAACAATCCAGGAAACATTTTCTAGAAATGGGCATGTAGATGCAGCATTTAACTTTGAAGATAACATGGCAATTTTTCTTTAAAAATAAATAAATAAATGAAGGAGATTTAGACATTATCCTTGGGAAAATAGTCCCATTTGGAATATCACTGTTCATCAGATGAATTGGATATTATTCATAGCATGCCATAAACTTGGTTTTCTTAGTTTTAGCAGCTGACATCCCTTAATAATAACCGAAGAATACCTTGCAATCAAGTGAAATACTACAAATTGCAACATATAGATGTCTCTTACATCTTTACACACATTTTCTGGTCAGTTTAGGTTTGGCCTGAGTTGAGTTCAGATGAGTTTAACCTGTCATAGGGTAAATAGAAACAGCAGGAGACTCTGACTGCATAAAAAGAGAGTCTTTATATTAGACAATAAGCCTAACAACAGCACAAATAGCAACAGCAGCCCTGTAATAGCTATTTGAAACATGCGTGGCTGCCAGGCAGAGAGATTAAACCTCTCCAGTCAATCACACAGGAGAGGAAGGAATACAGAAAAAATATTTTCCTCTGTGTATTTTCCTTGGTGTTTCTTATTTGGTGATTTTAATGTTACCATGTGTTACCATGTGAACCTGCTTTTTCCAGTCACTGAAGGCTCTAAAAAACGAAGGTGCTTGATAACACACCATAATCAGATCAATTATTACAAATCTCTTTAATGGTCCTTGTCACAAATTTTAATAAAATAAATTTTGTCTTAGCTTAAACAATTCATTGCGCTTTTTTTTTAGGGTCTCTGTCTTGAATGCAAAGTGAGCAGAGATCCCCTGAACCTCTGGCTCAATTCTTTTAGAGGTCTTTCACTTTGAAAACAATTAAAAGGGAATATAATTGAATCTGGTGAAGAATGGATTTAAAATGCAAAACCATAATGATTATACTTACTTAAAATCTTCTCACCAAATAAATGCGATTCAGAAATTATCTTCTGACAGGGATTTTGAGTATCTGCTAGTGGGCAGCTCTAATGCACCTACAGCTGAAAGTGCATACCCAAAACTGAACAAGTCAGCAGTGGAATAGTAAAAATATCTTTATTTTACATATGGGTTTTGCATGTTTATTAGCACTACTGTTGTAAGATTAGTGTAAGCTTAGGAAAGGAAAAGTAGATACTCAGTCTTTAAACACGAAGATATGATACATTACTCTAGAATATTATTCCATTAATTTAAGAAATAGATTTAATGCAGACCCACCAAAAAGGGGGAGGGAGGATGAGCTGAAATTGAAATATATATTCTATTCTGATGGATATTATGGATATTGTGTGATGATTTCACTCAGGATAGGTAAAGATAGAGATTATGGATAAACTTCTGTTTAGACAAATCTTGAAAAATGACAGATACTTTATGCATTATACACATGAAAAAAAAATCAGGGCTATTTAGGAAAAAAGAAGCTACATGCTTACCAGTTACTACCATGCAGAAGCGAGGGTTTAACTGAAAGAATCTCAGTATAAAAGGCTGGCTATTATCTGAGAGTTGTGTCCTTGCTTTCCATACTAGTGGTGTAAATAGGTGTCTTTACATGCTTCTGGTGGCTCTACATAGTACAAAGTGTGTCAGAATCCCTAAGAGCATCACATTACTTATTTTCTTGTTTCCCATTCCCAGTGTGTCGATTATGGCTTGCTTGAAGAATAGTCTTTTGTTCCTTAACTTGCCTAATGTTTCATATGGGGAAAAAAATAACAAAAGGATACCTACTTGTATTTTATATAGATTAATATTTTCTTTGCACAGATCAAGCACTCAAGCAGATTTAGACAGTCTACAGGGAAAGTTTAGACAGGGGGAGTCGAATTTCTGTCATTGCTGCCTGTTGTCTGTACTGTAGCAGAGTCATGAACACCATGAAACTCAATGAGTCGTTGGTCAGATAGGAATTGTTTCTTTTTTTACCATTTGTGAATTTTTTCTCTTGAGACCTGGGAGTAAAAATAAATAAAAAAAAAAAAGAATAAAATAGACTGTCTGTGTTAATCTTATGTACACCTCTGTATCCCTGTCTTCAGGCCTAGGATATGCTGAATGACAAACCATGGCAGCTGCCAGGGGAGGGAACATCTTAGTTTGTTAAACCTGTTTGTTGGACACTTCAAATGAAAGCTAGAAATGCTGGATTGTGTGAGAAGCATCTGAAGCCCATTCAGCTGCAGAACTGGTTAGAAATTTTCCAGAAAACAACCTCTTGCCTGAAAACATTGATGCTGAGTTCTGCAAAGTTTAGAAGGAAGTATACTGTAATACTGTAAGGATTTTACAGAATACTGTAAAATAAAGTTTTTAGCCATTGCATAACATCTCCTCTCTGGTAAATTAATTTCAATAACATATTAGTATAGTAACCTGTTAGCATTAGATCATTTTATATTTACTGTCAAATTATTTACATAATAATTTTAGTCCTGCTTTTCTCTATGAGCTGATAATCACAATGTTGAATAGGAGTAAATGTACAAGAAAAAAATATTTTAGATGTTTCCATTTGAACTTTTTTAAATATCCATTTGATATTTTAAAAAAAATTATTAAACCAATTCTTGAGCACCAACATAAATTGCTAGAACCCACTGCAATTTGTTGAACAGTAACTTAGGCCCATTAAAGGTGAAGAAAATATATCTCATCTTTCCATTTTCCTGTCACACCATTCAGAAATGAGGCATACAGTATTCTGTTTTGTCTCAGAAAGGTCATTTTATTTTAAAGGTGTTTTTTCTTAGGCATTTGAAAATACTTTTGAACAACAAATCATTTCATAGGAAAAATTAAAAAAAAAAAAAAAGAATATTCCTTCCATAAATCACAGAATTCTGTTGAAATTTTAACTTGCATTCTAACTGTCAGTTTCCTGAAGTACTGGAAATTGCAGTAGCTTGGGTGAGGAACTGTATAAGATAAAATTACAATTACAGTTCATAATGGACAGAAATAAAATGAAGCTGCAGAAAGGATAAGAAATATCAGGGGATATTCTTTCAGTCTTTCTGTAGGACCTAATCTGACCTCTAAGAAACACATCGAGATTTACACATTCACATTTTCTTTGTACGTGCAACATTGGTTGGCTCTAAAATGAGGATTCCTTCCAATGAAAAGGCAAGATATTGTACCCTCAAGTAAGCATATTTAAGTGGAGTAGATTTCTAGAAAAGTTCCACTTTTTGAGAAAGAAAATGGCATTTTCTATTCAGGCTACCTCCTTAAAAGCTCAGATGTTAGCAACACATTATAGTGACAGGGTCCTGCCAGATTGACTGACCAAGAGGCAGAGATTTAGGCACTAAGGCTCCTGACCACTAATCCCCTTGCACCCCTCCAGCCAAGGGAGCCTAGTACCTATTCCTCGATCCCCACACACTCCTCCAGAGACTGGGCTGCACAGCTGCTCCTCCATTTCTGCCCTTTTTGTCTTCTACTTGTCTTTTATTTATTCTGCAAAGCTAGGAGCTAAAAATTAAGAAATCGTTTTGCCGATAGGCTGCAACTCTCAATGGGAAAATCTTTTTTTGAGGGAAAAAAGGTGGAGTCCTTTGAGAAATATCTATTAAATAACCAGATCCTTACACAATTCTTTGATTAAGATAGAGAATGATTTTCACTAAGCATTCTTCTGGACTGACAAAAGTGAAATTACAAAAAGTTAATACTAAGAGAAATTCAAGTAAAGAGGTATAGAAAGTCTGTTAGCCTCTAGAGAAAAAATGCAAAGCTATCCAGTAAGAGAGGTGTCTTTTTAATACATTGTGGAAAGAATAAAAAAGATTTTTTGCAAAAATGTTAGCAGAAACATTGCAAGAATGAGCCCAAAGAGAGATAAGAAGGCAGTAACCCAAATAGTTTGTCCAGCACAGTAGTCCCCGAACATGACAGTGTGTGCAGCTTGGCTTGGTTCATGGACATTGAGGGGAATCTCCCATATGAGATCTGCTCTGCAGGAAACCAGAAAATATGAAAGGAAAAAACTATCAGACTGATAGCTGGCTTCTGTCATTGGCATGTCCCATTACAGATTCTGTTTGGATTCATTTATGGATAAAGATAGTTAATTTGATATGAAAAGAAAATATGAGAATATATATTTCTGAACTGTACTGGAAAAGAAAGATGATATAATCCTGCTTTGTGGGATAATGAAGTACTTCCCTATCTTTCAGTCACCATCAGGAAAGTAAAGTGATATATGCTTCGACTTTGGATAGCTCAAATTCAGGTCCCTTGCACTTGAGGCCCAAAGAGTTGTCTGAAAAAATAGTCAACTCAGTGTTAATTTTTAATTACCTTAAAGCAGTTACCTTAAAGCAGTTACCTTAAAGAGGTTTCAAAGGCTCAAATCCACTAAAGTTATAGCAATATTAATAAAGGCAGATGGGGTTATTCAGAGTTACCACAGGCTATATCTTCTTTCACATCAATCAATGGAAAGATGATAGGAAAATTGACAAGATTTTTATTTTGTATAGGACTGCTCAACAAAAATTTTATTAATACTCGTGAGCAGGATTTTAAAGAGCAGAGATACCATCAAAGAAAATTGCTTTCGTTCGTTTATGAGATTACAAATTTTTCAATAAAGGTGACTAATAAAGGTAGTCTACATGTGACATAAGATTTTGAACGGCTTTTGGACTACTGTGGCATTCTGGTTAAAAAGGTACACCATACAATCACAATAAGGCAGAAATGAATTAACTACTGGCAGATAGAGAAAAGGTCAGTGGTAAATCAACATTATATGAGGGCTTTCTTATAGATTCTTCAGGGTTTGACTACATAATGAGTTGAATTCAGCATCTGCATTAATGACATTGAGACAAATATGAAATTACAGACAATAAAGCACACAGGTAAGAAGGAATGCTGAGATGATAAATGAAGATGAGAAAATGACAACCATATTATACAATCTGGTTTCTTTTTATGCTCAACAGGGTCATTCTTACAAAATATGTTTTGAAGATGATTGATGCAAAATAATAAGAAAATAAATTAATATAAGCCTACCTGGCTCTAGGCTAGGATCCTTTTAGGCAGTAAAATGTACCAAAATGATTCTGTACAATACATATGTATACAGGAAAGTACAGTATCTCTGCAGCACAACAGTACTTAGAGCAACAATAAGACATTGTGTGCATTTCATACTATATATTATATTTATATTTGTTAAAACAATATATAAAAATACATGCATGTATATGTAAAAATTTGATTACTAAATAGATGGTTATTATTTAGCTTTTATCCATAATTCATTAGTGAAAAGGAACTATGCAATGCTAAAGGAGTCTTTAATACGGTGGTTTGATGTATAAGAACAACTGTTGTGTAGAAATCTAATCAAGACATATTTAAATAAGAAGTAAAGCATGATTTCTTAACAGGGAGAACATTTTTTCTGGTGAATCAAAATACTGAGACAAGTACTACATTTAGATGTCTTCAAATCAAGACCAAATGCCTTTAGAAAAGATTTACCTTAGTTAAATAGGAGTTAATGGAGTTTGATAGAGGTGAAATGCAATCATTTGGTATACAGGAAGTCAGACTAGATGAATCTAATGGCCTTTGCAATAACTAAAATGTAAAAAATAAAACAAACCCAAACCCATAACATAACTACACATTGACAGTGGAGTCAATGTTCTCATAAACTATACTTATAAAAAACCAAGGCACAGTCCTATGCAATTACTTGATATATTGCTTAATTACTAGTACACCTGCTGTCATGGTTTAGCTTTTTAGTATTGTTACAGCCTATTTTAAAAAGTGCCAGGTACAGTTCAAGAGGCATTGTGTTCCCAATGGGCAGTATAACTGCAGCCACAATTTTCCATAGAAAAGTGTTTAGGTGGGTAGAAGGGAGCTGTGTACTGTCACTTGGCCTTAGGGCAAAAGAACACCAGGACTTTTTTAGTACAGTAGCCTCTCTTTGCTTTTCATTTTATCTGAGAATCAAAGTTGAATGAGAAAAGGTGATTATTCACCAAGGATCTCGTTAATTGCAGGCTCTGATGCCCATCACTGAGGTAATGTCTCGTCCAGATGATCACATCAAGCATTTTACATCTTTTAGGTAACTGACAAAGTTTAGACAAACTATACAAATCAGAGCAGCTACTCTGACCTTTCAGAGTTGCTCTCAGGAAAGACAGTAAATCATGAGCACTTCTAATCTCCCAGAAGCTATTTTTATAGATCAATATATCTTGATTTTACTTACAAATTTTGTATGCATTTACCCATATTTTCTTACCCTGAATCCTGGAAAAAAAACCTCAGAGTAAAGAAATGCTGTACAGAAACTTGTCCTTGGGCTCTTCCAGGAGACACCCCTGGAGGTCATTTCAATAGAAATACCACTTAAGTGTCAGGGAGGAGTTAACAGAACAAACCTGAAATTCTTCCTCTTCCTCCTCACTTTTACTCAATAACGCTGAGTTCAAATGAGAGATGGGTTTGAAACTCTTGTCTGCTTGGGTGTCTTTCAATCCAAATCACTCCCCTCCTCTGTCACCATGACCTAATCATCAGTGTGAAGAATTCTTCATCCCCTTTGTTGGAGCTGCACACCTGCAGGTGCAGTATATATATCCTGCACATTAACTGGTCCAGGAGTGCAAGGACCTTGGTAGTGTCTTGAGGGTTAAAGCTGGGCAGGGGAAAGACTTGTCAAAAATCGTCAGGGCAATATTCCCTGAGTGGAGAAATATGTACAACAGGTCTCTCTTACTCCACCTGAGTGGGTAAAAAAGTCAAAATTGTTTTCTGCATTGTGTCACATTTAGTTACGGCTTTCTGGGTTTTCATACAGTTCTTTCCAGTCCAGTTGGACTGGTTTGCATAACAAAAGATAACATAACGTTAATTTCCACTTCATAATGGTCAGCTGCCAATCCGGAATGATAATGAACAAATCAAAAACATGTTACTTAGACATTTTAGAATGAGTTAATTTTCCCTATATCTGTGAAGTGAATTGAGTGGAGGAGATAAATAATAAAATTTTAAATAATCTTAGAAACTCAAATAGTATTTTAAAATGGGATTAAATGTTTAAAAATTAAATGTTTAAAAATTAAGTTTTAAAGATAAAGTTGTAGAAGCATGTAATATCTTATCAAGAACATGTTAAAAATAAAACGCTTGAATATCTGTTGAAAAAAAGATTCTTGGTTAAGAACCAGCAGCAGATGGAAACACTTATTCACTCGACATTACACACTCATTCATGGAGACACAGATGCTACTCAGTCTGATGGGTTGCACATTAGCCCTAAATTGATTAAAATAGATTTTAACATTAGTTTTTACTCTTGTTTAAAAATGTTTTGTTGAGTTTAAAATCAGGAACCTAGTTCAGTGACTGCGAAGGGTGACTGAAAAACATTGCCACTCTGCTGTATGCTTCTTTTTGGATAACAGAAGAAAATTTTTATGTAGAGTATTAGTCAAATAGCAATTCTCATACAAGTAAAAATTCCAATAATGTTGTACTATTTGTATAAATTACATATAAGACAAGATGAAGTTAACTTAAAATTTAAACTGCCACCTTCTTAGTTTACATACTTTAATCATCCCATTTTACTGATTGAGTTACACAGTTTTTTTGCTGAATTTCATCATTTTTCAAACGTATTAATGCAATGCCACAATGTTTAGTTTTTATGCACAGAAAAACATTTAAATCCAAACAAGAACAGATGTGTCTTGATCTTTGTAATACATAAAAATTTTACTAAAGATATAAGATGTTGTCAGTTTCTCACTTCCCTTTTAAAAAAGAAAGTAAAATCCTAACTGTTTTAGCTTACAGAGGAAAGAAAAGGTCAGTATTGGAAAATCACAGAGATTTGAAAATATAAGTATATGATCTGTTTATACAAGAAAATCATGTATAATTTTGTCACAGGGGATAGTTTATAATTTTAAAAACATTAATTCACATGTGGTGTCCAAAACATGGATAATCAAAGTTGGATGAAATTTCTCCTTTAAAATTAGTTTAATTTGTAATCTTCATTAAAAGTAATTCTGAATATTCTTTTTTACTTACACTTAATTCTTGTAAAATTTCTATAAAGACATTGAAAGAAATCAGATTTCTCATATACTACTTGCTCATTCAAATTAACATTATTTTTACTTTGCTAGGATTTCTAGATCCAACTGTTTGTTTTCCTAAAGTAGTGAGAGAAGCACCAGATACTAATAAAAACTACTTAGACTGTCAATTTTCTCTAATATTGGGAAAGTCATGCTGAAAATCAACCACATTTTCCTTTCCCATTTAAACATTTGCTATGGAGTGAAGTGAGTAAGCTGACAGCAAGTAGAGACAGCGGAAGTGGAAGATCTGTGACCACAGATCAAGAAAAGATAAAGGTATTTTAACTTGTTCTTGCCGAGCAGTAAAGGGGATGGCAGTCATCAACTGCCCATAAGAAGTTATGAAGATATCTCAGGCTGCCAGCTAATTATTGGTTCTTTTGCATTTTGAGTGAGGGAAAGAGACCTCCGCTTCTCTTCTTTGGCCAAAACCTGTCCCAGTTAATCAATGTCTAAGCCTACATCAACAACACCTCAACACAAAGCAAACCACTGAACAAAAATTAATTTACATATGACCTAGGTTTTATTCTCTCCCAACTATTTAACTTAAGAAGATATTATTAATATATATATTATAATAATTTTCAGACCAACAAGGGGTGTCAATGAAGAGCAGTGATTGTCCTTATGAGGATACTTTGATTGCTTCTTTGTTCTCTTCAAGTGAAACAAGAGCTATGAGTATGACATATTCTGCTGGCACAATCTCAGTTAACTGAAACCCATTATGGAATTGTGAGTCATTATGTTTAACTTTATGCTGAAAATAGATGGAGCATTTGGAATTGTATGTACAGAACAATTTTCCTCATACATATGAGGAATATAGGAAATCTATATAATTCATTATTTCAGACCTTTTTATTATATAATTCCATATTTTTTCTTGTTAAGTTAAAGTGAATATTGCCTTTGTAATATCAGATAGTGAAAAGGAGAAGAAAGTCTTTAAAGATAAACACATCATTAAAATAAAACCAAACAGAAATCCCTTTGCTCGTATACCTAAACTATGCAATTGCGCCATTAGATTGTTGTGATGGTTATTTCTTGGAAGACTGTAATACAGAAACTGGGGATATAATATTACAGGATCTAGAGACATTTAGTAAAGTTTTTTAATCAATACATTTAAGAAAAAAAAATCAAAGCAACAAGAATAATGTTTTTGGCTTTACCATCAAAGAGGGCTAATGTACTCACAATACAGGAAAATGCAGTTTGCTTTCACTGTATAGGAAACACTTTTTCCCTAGGAGAAAAGACATATTTAATCACCCTATAACTGGACAGTTGCTTTTTGTGTCACTTGGCTTAATCGATACGTGCAAGAAAAGTTATGCTTGCACTCAAGAAACAAAGAGCAATTTGAAGATACTATGGAGGCACCCAAATCTGTTCCTATAGGCTAGCTTTGACACTTGAAGCACAAGAAAAATTGGTAAACAGTTATCCAAGCTAGTTCCACACAAACTAGCTTGCATCCAGAAGCAGCCCAACCATGTGCATGCAGCCTAGTGTAACCTACCAGGCACAGTTCACCACTGCTCACCCTGGTTGTTTTACATCAGTGTAATGTGCTACTGAACTTAGCAGTACGGGTCAGTGTTTGTGGAGGAGTCTGTTCAGTGAGCATCTGTGACTGGTGTCAACATCAGCTTTATTTCCAAAGAGATGTTGTCAAGCATCCTGGTTTGAGGCAGAAGGCTTTAATTTTTGGTAGTGCTGAATGAAAGCTATGACAGAATGCTACTTTCTCTATGAATAAGCTAGAGATAGTTGTCTGCATAAGGCATTGCTGACTTAAGAAAGAGTAAGCAAAATAATCAGCAGTAATATTAGGGTAAAAAATAGGACAATATTTCTGAACATTTCTCTGCAGTGATGGGTAACGCTAATTAGCAGCTTCCCTCTTCTGCATTTTACTGAATTGTAGAGAAGCCCCTGCTCTGATGGAGGCTACTTCCCAGAGACTCTGACATTTACTATTGCTATGACAAAATGAGTGGCAAATAGGAAAAAGAATTAATCTGGAGTTTTTGTTGTTTGGTTTTTTTTCTTCTGTGGGAAACAAGTTACAAAAAGTATGCACTTATTTCTGTCATTTCTTTCCCAGGTAGGTGCAACCTTCCAGAACCTGTTTGTCAGAAAAGAAAAGGAAGAAAATTCCCCAGCCAGGCTCCAGACTCAGTTGGATGGCAGTGTGGGACAGTGCATGCTTACCAACCAGGCAGTGCTTACCAACAACAATTGGTAAGCAAACTTCTTGGGCCAAATCACAGAGATTCAGTGTTGACATGACAGTTAATACAGACATATTTCCAGTATTGCAGGATCATTTCAGTTCTCCTCTACACAAACCCCCCTCAAAACTTTCCAGCCGTTTGTGTTTCATACTGAATTCAGGAAACACAACAACCTTATAGCCTTTAAAATACATGTGCAAAAAGGCTATGGAATTTTACATGTGTTGTACCTTCTGTCGCGGACAGCATGAAACATCCAAAGCAGCCAACAGTTTAAGAAAATTCTTGGCATAGAAAACACAACATGAAAAGAGCAACAGAATACTTTATCTGCAATATTTTCTCATGTAGTATTAGTTCTAAAAGCACTTAGAGAGATACCTACACTGAGATTGAGGTTGTCATCAGATTAACACCCTTCCAGGTCTGTATGAACCAAACCTTCCCTGACTGCATAGACACATAATATTGTTTTATTTTCACTAACTGCTTCAGTCCATCGTGCTGTGAAAATAACAAACAGAGTAAAATAGATTTAGTAACAAAATGGAAAAAGCCCAAGAAAATCACAGAAGCAAGCTTTGTTGTAAAAATCCATTCTAGTAAATTCCGGAGTCTCTATTGATCTCTTAAATCATGAGACAATGTTCACCACAAATTACTGTTTTGAGATATATATCAAACTACTGCAAATTACTGTACTTTAGCAGCAGTTCAGTACTTTAGCAGCAGTTCAGTAAGAACAGAAAAGATATGGTTTAGACAGGTTTCAGAGATTATCTTCTCTGCCCGGTAGCTCCCAAATTTGATTTTATAGGAGAAATCAAGTCATTCAGTAAAAATAGAGCATGATTTTGGACCACAAGCATAATGTCTATAGCTGGAGAAGGATAAGGAAACAGAAGCTCTCTCAGAAAACAATTGGGCCAGGGGGATTTATGTACTTTAGTCCTAACGATAATTCTGTTAAGCATATTTGTGAATAAAGATAGGTTTAAGATTGTGCTTCAATGCACTTCTGGTTATGGAACGTTTTACTTCACACAGATTCACTGCTACCATAATATAAATTTTAAACTGCTGTTAAGAAGGGTTGTACTTGTCATAAGCACTCCACTTATTTGTAAGTGTGTGCAGGATTGAGATCTTCCAAAGGTATATAAATATTTACAGAAGAATGTCTTTATCTTAAAAAAAAACCATGTAGATGATTGATTTTACATACAGAATAGACTGATTTTAATCACATCTGAATATATTAACAAAAACAAGAATTAAAAATACATTTTCTGAGAATCACTTTTCTGAATTCCTTGGCAGTAACTCACTGTTAAAATATTTTCTTTACATGCAATTTACTAACGTTACTCTTTACAGCTTACCATTTCACTAACAGTGTTTTCCAGACAGGCTTCCTGCTAGCAGAAGAGGAGGGCTAAGTAAATGTTAAGTGTAGAGCATTCAATGATTAATTGTGACTATATTCAGCAAATGACAGCAGTAATGCAAAAAGCTTGAATCACTTTTTAGAGTGATTTTAGAGAATTCACATTTTAGAGAATTATAAGCAATTCACTAATAACTATTCATTAATAACTCACAACTTTGAGTTTCACACTACCTTGTCACACAGTCTACACTACCATGTAAAATATCCCCCAAAATTCTTTTTTTTCTTCAATTTTATTCAGAGACAAGAAAAGTAATTCCTTACTTGTTTCCATTTCATGACTTGAGAAGTGATTTCCCTTATGCTGTTCTTTTTGTTTTCCTGTGATATGATTTTCCAGTTTCAAGTCATTTTAAAGAAACATTGATTTAATAATTAAAAATTACCATTTTTACTAAATTATTATATTTATCCAGGAATCCTGATTTTTAGAAATATGTCAGTGTCTTTGGAGACAAATGGATGGAGATAGACCTATTTTGCTAGATTCAGACTGAAGACTGAAGTATTGCAAATATACAAACAATATAAATAATTCTTTTTAAATATGGGAATGTAGAACCCATATTTTTGTCCTTTCCCATTGGATGTTTGAAGAGCTAGATGGTGAGTAAGATAGGACTATTCTTTCTTCATTTTTTTGAAAACAGATATGTTCTGAGCATGCCCACTTAGTATATATTTGCATTTCATAACTGAGGTGTTCAATCTTGTACCTTTTACATATTTTAATCTATAACATTGATGTATAAGTATATATTTATAAATGTAGATTCTATACATAAAAATCATGCTGTAGATAATATGATCTATATCCAACTATGAGATTCTGTGTTTAGCCCATGTCATTCATGCTGAAACACACAATGTTGCAAGTTAATGACAATTCAGATGTCTAGGTCTCTTCCTCACCATCTGGAAGACAGTCTTTTTCCTGGGATCATCCCTGAGTGTCATGGCAACTATTTTAGAGCTTAGGATAGACTCTCCCATTCCCTTTCTATAGCAAACAAGGGTTTTTAACTTTCAGTTCTGACTTCACCTGGGCTAATCAATAGGCACAGGATGCTGTGCCATGCAGGGGTTTGGAGGATGGATGTCTCAAGAAACTAGCCTACTCTCACTTCAACAATTTTGGTTTCCCAAAGGAATACATGGTTTTCTTGTGTGCTTTCTGCAGATGCTTCTTACCTTTGGTGAAAACTGGGAAGACAATGAACTTACTCTCTCAACTGAGCAACCTCAATTTGGAGTCTAAGCAAGGTGGGATAGATTTGTGTTTAAGCATTGCTAGAATGTGGATGGTGATGCAGCAATAGCATTTACAGAGCTCAACACTGGAAATGTGTTCAGGAACTGAAGGCATTTCTAATATTGGGCAGTATATACAGTTTCTCATTTTCTTCATTTGTTTTTTGCCTGGAAGAGTTATTGTTTCTGTCTGATCATGCATGCCCCAATCCTTCTTTGTGTGATCTCCAGATAGATCATGGTTTTAAAAGTGTTTTTACTGCTGCACTTTTAATTCTTTTGTAAGAGTTGTCTAGGAGGATTGTGAGTGTATCAGTATTGCCAGTGTTGAAAAGTCATGAGTCAGACCACCAGAGCTTAAGAAATAATTAAAACTATTAACATGAGTTCAGTTACATGAGTTCAGAAGCTGGGGCTTTAAGGAAACTGCACCCAGGCTTGGATACCACTGTGAAAGAGGGCAACACTGATACTTGTTTGGTTTCTGTACAGTTACTTTAATCATGTATTCTACTTCATCTGGTGAGAGAGAAAATTAACACCTTTGAATTTAAAAGAAAGGATCAGAAATTGTGCCTATGCACAAATCAAGTCATTTTTTGCTGGGAATAAGACAAATGCTTATACTACAAGAAACAAGTGATAGTGTATCATGCTGGCTATCCACTCTGAAGGAAATCTTAATAAAAAGGTCAGAGTATATAACAAGATCATAGTAATACAAATCAAAGAAGGCAAGGTCTTGTAAGACCTTTTTTCATAGAAGGCAGGGGAAAAGAGACAGAAAAGTAAAAGCACATTTAAAATCACTCTATATCAACCAAATTTTTAACCTCAGGGCAATTACTTCATCCTTTTCTATAAAGAACTAGAATATAGTTGGAGATACATGCATAATGAAACCAATAATTATTTGGAAGTGAGATATTTTCCACCTGTTGAAGACCTTAAAATCCTTCTCACCAAAGCAGCAGAAGGTTTCATACTACATGAAATGTCTTGACAATTCTGACATCTGCAAATCTGATTATACATAAATATAATAAATTTGGACTTGCAAATTCAGTATTTAGAACTAGTGTCATATATGCAAAAGACATAGGAGAACTGTCTTATGGATTGAAAGATTGAATGACACTGACAGCATCTTGATGTAATGCACAGCTCTACTAATCCTCGTGAAAGTCTACAATTATAAATGTAGAGAGACTAGTAGTAAACAGATTTTCTGTTACTATATGTGCACAAAAATGTCTTCATAATTTAACTTTAAAAATCTCCTAAAAGACACATGAAACCCACTGTTAGAATGTTTGCCTTTTTCCTGAATAAACGAAAAGGAAAATTACTAACATTTTATACAAATACCTATAATTTTATTCACGCAAATATTCGGCTTTATATATTTAACTCATAGATTAGCTGCAATGCAGACTCTACAAGACCTGAGCAGCTTCTTGATCAAACAGGTGCAGACAAATCAAATCCTCTGAACACATTTTATAACATGCACAGAAGTAGGACAGCATATGACCACACTGCCTAAGACAATTAAAGAACAAGTTTCATTTAGTCTATGGCTCTAGAGTGGTTACTCACAAATCATGATATCATTCATTTTCAAGCAAAATTCACCCTAAAAGAAGGCTCTGTCTTAACAAATGGTTTCAAGTCTTTGCTGCAACTACTCAGTATAAAATTGAGGTAACATTAATTCTGATTTTTTGTCATGTTGGATATATTGAATATATTGGTCAAACCTTCCCTCAAATTTAGATTTGCAAATTTTGTATAAAACTGATCCCCCAGTGATGAATAAAATGGGGCAGTACAGACTAATCAGCAATTTAGTCTGTAGCTTTTGATTTCGTAATATACATTCTAACCTGAAAAATCCCTGTGTTAATGGCATTGTGGGTTCCACATAACTGCTCAAGAATTTCTGTATCAAATATTCTTTTCTGACTTCTTTCTCTGCTTTCCTTAGAATCAAAATAGAAGTTCTAGGGTGGATTTTTTCATGTCACTTATCATTGCTAGTTATAAGTGTTCTGCAAAGCAAATGAACTCCCAGCTACACCTGTGCAACACTAAATTCCAAATTAAGCTCTCTATGGATGGCACCATCACCCTATTTCCCTCGACAGAATTGCACAGGTGTATCCAGCTGAAAGTTATTAAACAGGTCTGTTGATGATATACAAGATGGAACAAAATTTGCAGCTTAGTATTTCCTAGCTGTGTTGGCTCTGCGGGAGAGAAAGCTTATTTATATTACTGGCACAGGCAGCTATTACAGGATGCATGGATAAAGGAGATTTGCTGAATAAAATGGTGCTGTTTAGAAGGAGGAAGGGTTCGTATACAGCTATGCTTTATGGTCTTTTGTACTAATATCCTGTAATCACAATAGTCTTTCTTCTGACACGGTAGAACAGGGTCAGATGTCAACAAGAAAAATTGTTACAAATGAGAACTTTATAACCTTGGAGAGAGGTAATAAAATGTTTGTGACTTTCTTGTCGGCTGTATCTACAGGAAAAAAATATATAAGTCAGTTATAGATGACCTTGTTTTGAAGTGATCGCTACAGTCATTATACTCCAATTCTTATTTCAAAAGATACTGAAAATCTTTTTTCATGAGACTTTTGTGATTTTGCTGCTGTGATTTATTTGATCCTTCAAATTTCTGTATTTTTGTTGTTGCCTCATGCATTTCCTTGCAGAGAGGGAATTCCTATTGTAGCTTACAGTACACTCACCAATTTTTGCCACTTGGGAAACTCTTAAGAATGTTTACTACACTCAGAATAGCAAAAAAAAATCTCTTGTTTTGAAAAAGGGAAAAACAACAACGATAGAAAATATTTTGCTTTAAAATCAGTATGACCTTCCAACAAAGGTTCAGGGTAGCTCTTTTTCTTCCTGAATCAGTCTGCTCCTTTCCAGCTGAAAAACTCACCCTGGATTCTTTTCTTTAAATTAAAAATTTATCAGAGTCAACCTGAAGAAAAGGAACTTCTGAGAGCTTGAGCTCCTCTCCCATTCTTCACAGCCCTCCCAAAAAGACCAAATATGGAAACACCATCCTGTGTCAAAATGTTTCTGTCTCAGAAAGACTCTCTCCATTATTATTTTTTCTAATCTTTGCTTAAATATTTGGAAATGTGCATTACACAGCTGTAATTATGCCTAGGACAAAGTCAGCAAAAGAACTGAGTGTTATTTGAAATACCTAAATAAAAACATACTGGTCCACTCATCTCACCACCTAACTGCATATGTTTCTATGGTGCTTAGATGTTTACATGTGTAAAATTTAATCAAAATTCACTATTGGCATTAGCGTTTTCTACATTGATATAAAGTAATTTTTAATAAAACCACTATACTCATGACTAATTTTTATACAAAAATTTCAAAGATCTTTCTACCAAGAAAAATTATTTCTTAGAGATCCTTCCCACAGAACATAATGTCTCTTAATAGGCAAGAATTTACAAAACAGACTAAACTTAGCACAAAAGAAATTCAAGGAATCTCTGAATCATCTCTGTTGATCACAAGTGCATAAAATGTAATGAGGTAACCTGGCTTTATTTCACTCCCTGTTTTCTGGCTAATTGGTCTATAACAGAAACATGCATTGTAGCCCTGTGCTCATTGTCTTGAGACTTTCCATTACTTCATCTAATTTCTGAAAGATTTTGTTTATTAAGATCAAAGCAAAGAGCAGCCAACAACTGCCTGGAGAGGACTCCCATCCCTCACTGCAGCATATGGCTACTGCTACTTTGTACAAGGGTAGCACATTCAAGAACTCTCTCTGAAAATTAGCAAAAAACAATGTCTTTGGTTCCTGAAGGCTTTCAGGACTACCATTGTTCTAGGATATTTGAAAAGAAAAGAGGTGGTTTGCATACTTGCTTATAATCTGTTCTATTGCCTTGTCAGAACAGCAGCTTTTTTTTTTCTTCAACTTCTTGAGGACCACTACAAACTAGAATTATAATCTGGTGTTATCTCATGTTTTACTGTACTGACCCACATTCTAAATGTTTTCCTGCCAAGCTGTGCTACAACTACCTTTTTCCACCCACAAAACCCACATGTGTTCTGAAAGGACTTCACAACTAAATGTGTGAGATCTGGCATGCATAGATGAAACTCAGGGATCTGTCAACCAGAAAATTCTGCAGTTCACCAGGCTACATCAATGCCGGTGTCAGTTAGTGGCTGCTCCTGTGCAGCTTTAGGAGCCCCTCTGTCTGTTATGGCATGACTAGAGAGTGTAGTTTATCTGGGTACATCTATGCTGAACCTGAGGCATGATTACAGCCTAGAAAACAAAACCTTGAATATGTCTAGTACTTTAATCAAAAGCCCAATTAATCTCTCTCCTGTGCAAGCCTGATGGTTTCTGCACTTCCTTACCATAGTACAATTACTTAGGTTTTGGCTTTAGCCAGTGAAAAGAGTAGAAACCACATGGGTTATGGCTATGGCTATGCTAAATGGCTTTCTGGATGATATCATTATAAACAATCATTCATATGCACCTTTATTTCCCCCTTGTCCTCTACTTTTTTTGCTGTTTTTCACAATTTACCTTATCCACTTAAATATACACAGGTCACTATTTTTATTATGAACTTGTAATGTACAGATTATTATTTCATGGGTTTCCCAACCATTATCTTGGATCTTTATGCTGTTAAATGTGAGACTAACAATATATTTACTGCATTAAAGTTAATAATCCATTGACTTACCAGATATGACACATTTGAAGTTGAGCTTATTCTCTGTC
This sequence comes from Scolopax mira, assembly GCA_004320125.1. NCBI lineage: Eukaryota > Metazoa > Chordata > Aves > Charadriiformes > Scolopacidae > Scolopax > Scolopax mira. Next base: position 45,336 of record BJBW01000325.1, on the reverse strand, counting down.
TCATTAAGCAGTGTAGGGAGTACTATAATCATCCCACATTTGTCTTTCCTTTTAAAATTATACAATTAGAGAATCCATGCTTATTCAGTGAATTATTAGTCTAAAAATTTTATCTACGCTCAATTATCTTTTACAGATGTCTGCATTAAAGGCTAGGAAGCAGTTTCTTGGTGAAGTATCATGTTAATGATGTTGGTCTCAATACACCTTGCAGGAGAATTTTTTTTTTAACTTGTTTGGGGACCGTACAAGAAAACCGTTAGAAAAGATCTCTTCACAAGGAAAACGAACACTAAAATCTTGCTAGAAGTCCCTCCTTTGTGTGTGTCTGTGTGTGTCGGAGTGAGGTGTAAAGAGATATCCTGAAACATTAACTCCTATTAATTTATATTTATTATTATAGTTTGTGTTTGCTTGCACCTTTTCATTGAAACTCTTTCAATGAAAAATTGGGCTTTTGATCAACTGATTTTTTTTAATTTGCAAAACCTGTGTGTGTTCCATGGAGAAATACTTCTGTTTTATTTAATTTCCCTTAAAGACCAGAGGCCTGAAAACTAAATATTTTGATTGGCTATCTTTGATTTGGCTATCTTCCTGTAAAGACACATGAACTCCCAACTGAGTCCTTTTTGTCTCTGCTAGGAGTTGAACTCCCAGTCAAAACACTAACAAAATATATCACAGCCAGAAGTCATCAGGAGGGGATGCTGTGGTATTTCATGAGAAGACAGGTGCAGATCTAAATGCAGATCTAGATTAATGAAATTATATTTCTTTCTCCCAGTTATAAGTCTCATGGGCCATGAGCAACATTTATGGTGAGAGTTTACACCAAAAATAAACAAACTAAACAGTTGTTAAACTATTCTGAAAATATATATCTCTAGAGACTAGACAATTAAACCTACACTTGAAACCATATGTTTGCTTTAAGCATCATTATGACCGGTAAAATCTCAACTACCTTGAAGCCTCTGAAATTAAGATTCATAGTGGCAAGCAGCTTTGAGAGGCGTTTGTCTTCTTCTCTGTGTATATCTGCACAAATGTTGACTTTGGTGAAATAATCCATTCAGTTTTGGGTATTAAACTTCATTGATAGAATGCACCACACAAAGAAGACAAACAGATACAGGCAAAATACAGACAAAAGGGAAACTTATGAGTTTCATTATTCTACATGATAAAGTGCATCTACTGTGCACGAATCTTCTCTTAAAAATGGCCAATGTTTTTATAGCCAAAATATGAAGACAAGTGCGATGCGTGCAGCAGTGCAAAAATCACTGTGCCGAGCCACATTTGTTAAATGAAATGTCACAAACCATTCACAAGTATGTAACATTCTATAGTGACCCACAAAGAATAAGTCTCCATGAAGTCAGTACAGGTTTTAACTGAAGAACTAACAAAGGTTTGGCTATTAGGAGTGTCTTAATAGTCTTTCTTTTGTCTGGAAGTTATGTGGGTAAATGTAATAAAGTTAAAGCATCCTTTCTAAGAGTTCCTAGAAGACTCCACTATGCTCCTCTCCTGGTTGAAATCAATACCAGCACATGCTCTTTTCTCGTCTGTGCAACAATAATGTAACAATCAAATTCTGTTTAGAGCAGCTGGGAGGTGCAGGACCAGAGTTGTTCAATGATAGCTGATTTAAAATTTTCTTGCAAAATGGTTTCCATCAACTAAAGTTGATTAATTAAAATGTTGGGGTTTCCTCCTAGAACATACAAAATTCCCTAAAATATTTATTGAAAGAATTTTTGGATTCAGAGGATGACCTTGAATACTCAATAGTGCAATGGCTAAAACATTTTCATTAGGTGTTATTTTGACTGAAGTCCCTGAACTTTCTGTTAGCTTAAGTGACAAAAGTGACCCTGACACACAAGAGAGCTCAGAAGAGCAAGCCCCATATCCTTCTGGGGCTTCACAAAAGCTACCACTCTGTGAAAATCTCATCCCCACAGCCCCAAAAACACGATGGCAGGGGGGACCCAATGCCCCATCAGAGACAGGATACCCCTCTCCAGGCCCAGGGCTGTCCCAGGGTGGTTCTAGTACACGTTGACAGGGAACACTCATTGCCAGGAATCAGGGAGGAGGCTCTCTGTGTCACCCCACAAAGCTGGGCACTTTTCAGGGTGCAGGGTTCCCTGTGAGGTGCAGGGAAGAGAATTTGGGGATGCGCAAGACTCATTGTGGGATGTTTAGAGGAGGCAATGAAAGGGGAAAAGGATGGATTGAGATGGATTGGAGATGAACAAGTGTGTGAAAACAGAGGCAGAAGGGAAAAAAAAGACCTGATGTTGTGTAACAGGCATTGGTCAGGACGCTTGCCTGGCCATGCCTGCACCTGGCCAGTGCAGTCTGTGCCAGCTTCTCACTAAACTCCACTTCTAGTGATTTTCCTGCATATGGGTCTCTCTGGGCTGTGTGCATGTGTGCATAGGGGTGGACCAGGGGTGGGAGTCCTCTGTGTTCATGGAGCTAGCATGGAGCTTGATGAGGATGCACTGTCAGTGCATGATCCTGACCAGCATCAAACTGGACCAGCTGGCAAGCGGGGCACCATGGCCTGGGGGCTTGGGCGTGTTGCTGACAGTGGGGTACCTGGAGGCACAGTCTACTGGGAGAGGGGGAACAGTGGGCCTGGCCAGCTGATGGAGATACCCTAAGGTCTGGGGTCTGCTGAGAAACCCATTTGTGTGTGTGCGCTTATGTGCATGCCCATGTGCTATGGTACATGCTCAGGCCTACCACCAGACAGACCTGCAGGCATTGTGGAGCTGCAGCAACCTTGCCCCTACTGGGCTTCCAGATTTGGCAGCTCCTAACAACTTCTATTTCTGACAAGAAACTTTATCCCAAGGAGTGCTCCAGTCACAGGGCCGTTGACTCTACCTTGGAACAACAACCTGTGCATTTCCCACATTTACAAGCTAATAAGCCTGTTTGCTCTAATGAGTGTTTAGACCCTAAGGCTCAAATATTTACCACTTAATTGTGATATTTTCTTTACCTTGTTGTCTCTAAACAGAGCCTATTATTGGCAGACTGCTGGTTCCTGAGACTTGTCAATTTGTTTGTAATTCCCAAAATATTAGACAGCCTTGATTCTTCTAAATGGCTCTTTAAGACAGATATATTTATTTTAAGAAATACAGGTTATTCTTCCCTTATTCTATGGAAGAGAACAAATTTTAATTTTACATATTCTCCTTCAATGCAAACCTTCAGTGCCCTGATGACTATTTCCATTCAATCAAGGTACAACAGCTCATAAAAGACCATATTCATCCCAGCTACCGCTAATTGCTTATTTATCATTGAAGCCTTGTTGCTGTAGCAACTACTGCCTATATGGAAATGGTTTTCAACTTGTGTTCCATGGACCGCTGTATCCATGCTCAGCTACTGAGAGGTCTGACAACTAAGAAAAGCAAGTTTATTGTTTGCAGCTTTAAATAATGTCCACCTCTGTCCACATCTCTATTGGAAGAGCCATGATAAATCCAAAAACTAGAGGGGGAGGTTCAAGAAAATGTTTCACAATCAACAAGGGAACGTAGTTTAAAAAGGCAATTTAGCCCACCATCTGTCTGTAGGCATCTGTCACTTTCCATCAATGACTAAAGGAACTTTTGCTGATTAGGCTTCTGATGTAGATATCTTAACTTAGCATCTATAGTTAGGTGGGCTGAATGAAGGTCTACACTTCTATGAGGACTTTGTAGTGTTCCTTACTTTACTCAGAATAAAGCAGTTTCTCAAAATACTCTCCTCAACTGAAAAAAGACTCTTCCCTTAAACTTTTTCTATACTTGACAAGGACAAACAAGAGATATGTGTGATTTATCTGAAATATCCAAATATCCTGATTGCAGCACCAGGAAGAGAAAAAAAAAAAAAATCTCATTTCAACTTAATTTTCCAAAATCAATTTGATTTGGAAGAAAAAGACACATTCATAAGGACAGGGGTACAGGGTACAGGTGTCTCATTCATTCTTTCCAGCAGTGGTCAATAGTCTGGACCGTGATATAGCCCAAGAGTAATGAACGGTAGGTAACACCAGTGTATTATGGCATTATTTCCAGCACTAAAGACAATTTTTATGATTTTTATGTGTCATTTTTCTGACACATTTGCTACCTGAAATGCTTAACAACATGACTGAAATTAAATTCTCTTTTAAATAGTTTTGTTTGATCTAAACAACACTTTGAGGCTCATTATAAAGCATTAAAAAAGGGTATCTGTAGCAGTTTATTTAAAATTGTATCTTTCTTTTAAATAACTACCCAGATAAATGTGCTGAGCAGTAAACAAAGAGACTGTGACAATGACAATCCTAAAATGAAACTAAATTAAAGAAAGTATCAAAACAAAACAAGCTTCTTGAAAATTAAGTGCTTGCATTTTAGAAGTTATTTTTTCCAGCAATAGTGAGTTTCATAGGGATAGGTGTTTCACAAAATCATTTTCACACTACAAGGGTTGGTAAAGCTGTTATGAGTTGTCTTCTATAAACCCAGTGCATAGGTTAAGTGTCCCGTGCCTTTTGCATGCAGTCATTTCCAGCAACCCCACCTGACAATTTTATGTGAGCGAACATAAAACTCATTTGAGGAGTTTGGACTTGGGATCTCAAAATCATTGGTCCCTTTTGAAAATCTTGGCCCTGGATTTTTCATTAATGAATCAGCCTTTGGATATAAATGCATAAATACATTCCACTTAAAGAAAAGTCAGATCTGTGTGTTACAAATGTATGACTAGTCATATGAGCAACAAGTTTGGAAGAAACTGCATTCTTCATTGCAATGTGTACAACATCTCTCTCTACATTCATTTTCTTTGATGTGCTTCTTTTCACATTCTCATAGACTTTTTTGTCTTCTTGGAAAAGTTTACAGACCCTTTCAAGATGACAAGAGAAACCCCTTTTTCTTTCTTGGATGCAACAGGAAAGATCTCATCACTCTGTTTTTGTACAGGCTGATACTTTTTTTTTTTTTTAATAAAAAGAAAGAAGAAAAGGTAATTTAAGATTTTTGAGAAATGAAGACAGACATGTTGATATACAACTCTTTTTATCCCTTTTGTAGTACTTTCTTTTATATCTGGTGTTACCATTTGATTTGCTAATTCTTTTATTTCTGCACATTCCCTCAAATGTGTCCAAGTACAAACTTTCTTCAAATAATCCTTCTCTGTGGCAAGATCTGAGAAGAACCTTCACAGCAGACAAATTAGTCCAGCTGCTCTTTCTGTTTTTGCTGGACCTTTCTATGTCTGAATTTACCTTTGCCACATCACATGACACAGGCTAGTAGGGATGGCGCATGGGCATGATTCAGTCCTGGTCAAGACTGTGAATGAGCTAATACAATGTAAGTTGTACAATCTGAAGGGCAGATGTGGTAGTATATAGAGCCCCAAATAGAAAAGAGGCTTTTTATTCAGGGTATCAGTTTTTGGAGCTGTCAAAAAGACACAATTTTCTCATTCTAAACAGCTTTTTGCAAAACATGAATAAACACAGGGATTTCTTGCACCCTCTCTTTCAATAGTTAACAAATTATTTTAAAAATAAAGGGCAGAAGTGCACTGCGTTTCAACATAATGAAATGTATGTTGCTGCTAGGAAGCAACTTTAAAAAGTGGTATAATTACAACTCTTACACTTTTCTTTCCTAAAATCACTTTCACCTGATTTCTAAAAGGCTCCTGAGGAATTGATTCAGGTTAGAAAAAACAGAATAGCTCTGAGTAGCCATAAAACTGAAGAAATCTCTGCTTATTATCCATGTAAAGAATTATTCACAGATCTGGCTAAACTAGAGGCAAATCTTTTTTAACCAGAGCTTAAAGCATGTCTAAGAATCCTGATTGATGCAGCAGTAAGTTGAAGGACTAAGACCTCTTGAAATTCAGACACCTAAAGGTACCTGAAGGAATATGAGAGAATAAATATTTTATCATTTTCTTCTAGTCTTTTTTTCCCACTTGACAAGCATGTGTGATGTGTAATAACTACATTTAGCACAGTTTTACCACGAGAGGGCAGGAATGCTTATCAAACAGGTTTGCCACTGGTCGTTTCACCATTTCTTTGTCAGGAGGGTGACCCAATGAGCTATCTCTCTGTTGGTATTATGTGTATGTACCCCGAGTACTTAACATGCCAAAATGCTTTGACCCAACAGACTGACCTGTATGGCAGATTTATTCCCCTGGATGGTCATGGGGCTCAGGGGCATGGCCAAACTGCAGCTGTGTAAGGCTAAGAGCAGAATCACAACTCCTCACTCTGGGCTGGCAAAGGGAAACAGCTGTGCCAATGCACCAGGCTTGCCAAGGGAGGCTGGCGTGTAGTTAGAGATGAATCAGTGCCTGCTTTTCTTCCTTGTGGTGGTAATAGGAGAAAGAAGGAGGAGAGCCTTTTTTATTCAATATTTGCAGCACTGGCTTATTCATGAACATTTATAAGCATTTCTGTAAGTGCCGTGTCTACTGAACAGTAGAAGACTGTACTGGACAGAATACGGTGTAAAAAGTTCCAGACTATTATTAAAATGAAACAGATTTGTGTGGAAAGTCCTGGTTAACTCATAAACAATTTACAAACTCTAGCATTTAGCAGAGCTTGATTAAAGGTTTCAATTCTTGTAACTGTTTGCCAACAAAATATAGTGTTTCACTGTTCCCAAAACTATGTTTTGGAAAAAAAAAAATTTACTGTGGGGCCACTCAGAGTTGTAAGATTTTAATCCGCTAAAATTAAGTTCAGTAATATACATGGAAATAACCTTTCTTTTACTTATTTTGCTGTTATGTTAAGTAGTTTCTTTTTTAAAATGGCAAATATTTTCACTATGAAGTAAATAGTTGTGGGCTTGTGATAGTGACTGGATAAACTATGGGAACAAAGAGAAAAAAATGAAAAAGTAACCTTATTCTAGTCATAACAATAGCCTTAGTCTAATCATAAGCAAAAGGATTTATACAAGTTATTTTCCATTAGCTATGCCAATTAAATTATGCTTTTACCATGTCCTCCTCCAGAATAACAATGCTCAACAAAAATATCAGTTGTTCAAATCTAAATATTCTTTGTTACTTCTATCTTTGGGATTAAAAGGGTTTTGCCTATCCAGAAAGCAGAAAAGGGTGTTGCCTTCCTATTGTGTGGCTTGGCTGTCTCCTGTAAGAAGCTCATGGCATATTCTTAGAGTTACATACCCTTTTGGAGATCTATATTCTGTGTCATTTTACAAATCTTTGTTCCCCAGAGGTTTTCAAGAACCATGCTGCAACAGCATGCTACTAGGTTGATTCAGTAGAAAAGTAGAAAACCCTACAAGATCTCCTTGTTCAATGATTCAGGATGTATTATTTTGGGCTTTTAAATAGCCCTAACAGTGTGTGGCTCTTTCCAAAGCCCTAGCAGCATGCAAGGGTGATTCAGGCCAGATTGAGCAATAGTCAGCCACCTGGATTTTTGCTGAAAAGGGAAAGGACAAAACTGGACAGCACGCACCAACGTGGAAATAGGCAGACCACATAAGGGTAAGAAGCCCCTGTTTTGTGTGTATTATCAGGATGCACAGATAAACCAATACAAGTCAGGACTTCTGCAGAAGCTATGTAATCCCTGTACAGGTGGATTGTTCTATAACTTTTTCCAGTGAGATTTTGAAGCTGTGAAGAAGGAAGGGTTGTGCTTTGAGAGTTCCAGTATTCACCTGCAGGAGAAAATTACCCATGAACTTCCAAAGGAATAATGCACAAGGTGTCTTGCCCAAGGCCTCATAGACTTACACATGTGGAAAATCTCTGTCATACTTTGATCAAAGACCAGAAAGAATGACTCATTGACTTTCCTTTCTATTGTATTTTCTGTAGCATATGAATATAACAGGTGCAGTGCTCTGGTCTAAGTGAATCTTGTGGTCTTGCCCTTATGGCTTTAGTTTCTACAAAGGATATATAGCAAAGACATGGCAAAGAAAATTTGAATTGTTCTTTGCTTTCCATTTGCTTCATTTCAAGAGGTAGACTGGAAAATCAAGTGAAAATAGATATAACTTTTTTTCTGGCATTTCCTTTTTGCTAACTTTTGAACAATGACAACATTTTCGACACGTTTATGGCCTTGTCCTTGAACCCTTATTCACGTAATGAATCTACTCACCTTCATATCCCTCTGGTTGTAGAAATCACTCCTTGATTTGTCACTCAGTGTCTTTTCCATTAAGTGCTGTTCTAGGGAGATCAAGTAGGATTTCACAGGATGAAAACTCTCCTGCAGACAATCACCAGGCAATACCTTATATAGGGAGCAGAGCTACAAAAAGCTCTCTTGTCAGGCAGTTTATGGTTAACATATGGTTAATGTTATTAAAATCCTTACTTGCTATCAGACCAATGTGTTTTAGGGAACTTTTTGTGACAGCAGCACCCAATTCAGAATTACTGCCCACAAGAACCTCACCCCTGCCCTTTTCTTATAGCCTGCAAAAACATGATGTGAGATTAAGAAATCTAATATTGTCTGTGCAGAGTGCTGCTCCTTGAATAGAAAATAGACTTCTAAAATTATAGCAATTTTACTATAATCTGAAGGTATCTGAAGAAATGTCTAAGTGGATCTCAGATGCTGCAAGTAGATTAGATGTTGCAGTCTTTTTGTCACACCTGAATAGGGCTGGACTAATATATTCTGGACTAATACATTTATGAAATGGTAGATTTAGGAAGGCTTTTAAATTCACAGGTGCAGAGATGTACATTAATCACCAAAGCAAAACTTGAGAAAGCATCTGTGTTAGGAGCTGTGGTTGATGATCAATTTAAAATAATCTGAGTTGAAACTTCATTCAAGAAGTTGCTATTTAAACTTGCCCTTAGCTGTACATGACCACACCCTCATTTGTCTTGGTGCTGGTGGGGTCATGTGGTGAGTAAAATCAAACAGCTGACCCAGCTGAAAGTTTGCTGAACAAGTGGAATTAAAAAAAAAAAAAAAAAGGCTCATCAATGTCCTAATCTGGATATCTGGATTATGTGCTGCCATACAGGTGCTCATGGGGGCCCAGAGCAGGGGAGAGAGTGCCCAGTCCAGAACAGCCAGCACGATGGCACTCCTTTTGTGCCATCAGTGCACCAGGCTTAGATTCCTTTAGAGTATTTAGTAACCTACATCCTGAGAAACCTGTCAAGTTTGGGTTTTTTTTTACTTGCATGTGTGTGACTTTTTAGTTTTGAAAGAACTACTAGAAAGTCTAAACTTTGGAATTTATTATTTTACAGATAAATGTAACCTCATATAGTATTAGCTCCTCACATCCAATCTCAGTTAGAAACTTTCAGATCAAAATTTATATAGCAACACAGCAACATTTTGTATTATCTCACCATTTTTCCAATAGTTCACCCGCTTTTCTGAATCAATGTTAAACTGATGTTCTCAGAGAATTATGGTCCACCATGATTTTCAGATCTTGTTCTTAAATAATTCAACTTTGTGCTTCTTTATTGCGTAGATAGAAATAATTTTCCTTCCTGCATTTCAGTGTACTTGTCTATTATTTTATCACTTTTGATGATCTTTTAATGACTTTGCAATCATAGGCTTTTAGGAGCATTTGATAATGTACCTTGCAAAAAGAATTTGTGAAAATTCAGGTACAAAATGGATGTTCTCTATTTATTTGCCTAGTATCTTTTAAACAAGAGATTTGTTTACAAATTTCTTTTACAAAAGATTTTCTTTTACAAAAAATGTGTTAAATTTTCCTTGTTATATGCTATACATTTTTGTGTCTGTAACTTCAGTTTTACTTTTCTTTCTTTATTAGTTAGTTTTCATGGAATTTATTAATTGCAGTTCTCAGTATCCTGTTTTAACAGTCAAACTGTCATCTTCTCTTGCTCTTTGGACGCTCACACCAAGGCATGTTATACACTCATGAAAATCTCTGATGAGAACAGAAGCTGGTACAAGACGGATGGTGGGAGTGGACAGAGAAGTGAGGTAAAGAAGCAGAAACGTGGTAGGAATAGATTCTTCCATTTTGGAAGCTACAAGCTGTCAGACTGCTCCATCTCATGAACTGCACTGAGACTTCTTCTCTGCTCTGTAGAAATCACCCCCCTGACAATGCACAACCACACAAATAATTCTAGATATTTTGCATTGACCTTTCTGTCTTTGAACATGTAAATGGCTACTGACGCTTTTCCTTATTCCAATGCATTTGAAAATGTTTTTATTATAGCTTTTCTTCATTTAGCAATCTGGTCCTCAAATCTATTTCGGTTTTGCCTTAGTATGATTTTAAATTTACATTGCCTATATGGTAAGCTATTTATACTACTCCTTTGAATGGCTATTTTATTTCTAAAAGCTTTTTTTCCCTCTGCTGCTTTTAGAATATTTTTGTGTATATCAAATAAAATAATATTTCTAATAACTGGATATTTGAACCTGTCTCCTCCTGGCTTGCATTCTAGTCAGTAGAATATTTCTGTGAAATAACATCAATTCACTAGGGAAAAAAACCTAAAAGTCATTAAAAAAAAATTCCACGGACAGTCTGATAAAAAATAATGGTTAATTAATAATATTTCACTATTACTCGTTTGTTTGTTTGCTTGTTCCTTCTTAGCAAGTCACAACATCCTTAATACATTCATACCTAAACCACTCAATCTTTCTCTGTCCCCACTTCTCTGCTTTGGAACAAACTACAGAAGATCTGTCTAAGTCACTTGAAGAATTTTTAAAAGTTGTAAATAGCATTTTGAGAACACAAATACTTAGGTGTAAAAAAAGCCTTCTAATATAATGAAGAGAGTGTGGGTACAATCTTCAAGGGAAATTTTTAGAGAAGTTGAGGAGATGATATTCCAACAATATTTCTTGAGATCCGAGTAGTGACTTCTCTAGATATCTATTTTAAATCTTAGACCAACCAGCTTCTGAGGATGGAAACTGGATTAGTTGCTCTTTCTCCTGGTTTGGGTTTTTTTAATGATGGGGGAAAAAGTCTGAGTTCTAGCTGGGACCACACACAGGGTTGTGAGGAGATCAGCGTGAAGGAGATTGTGGTGATTCCAAGATAGAAGTGCCAGATGTTTCATAAAGACATGTTAAAAAAAATTTAACTTAGTTTTGCAGATTAACAATAAAATATTTCTATTATTTTCATAAAACTGAAACTCTTCAGTGCTTTATTGGAACCTATGCTTGTTCTGTTTTATCTGAGCTTTTCACAACTTTTAACATCTTCTCAAATTTAAAAGTAGGTCATATATTTCAGGATATGTAATGTAAAAATGTATGCCAAATGTTTGTAAAATGAGTCATAGCGACACTAAAGAGACTACATCAAAAAATGGGATCTTGAAACCATTCTATTCAGATGATGTCTGTTCCTGAAAGTATAACCTCTTATATACATCCTAGTTTTCCTATTGACAACCATGCATCCACAAGACTGTGGATTCTATATTTTAGCCTTACTTTCTCTGCTTCCATGGCAAGTATGGAGATTAGACTGTTTAACTAAGTAATGAAATAAAGGTAGATATGAGAAAAGTCTAAAGTAGTATTTTAATTTTGAACTTGAAGTTTGAAAAAGATGAATATCCAGTCTTTTCTCGGCTTCTATAATAATACTCAGCCTCAGACCCCATTAAATATTCAAGTGCTATTATCTCACTTAACAGATACTTGGGAGAGGAGATATTTGCAAATCCCTTTCCAAACAGGCAGTCACAGAAAGACAGCTACCACAAGGCCTGGACTGAGGAAGGTGATGATGGTTTTAAGTGAGACTTAGAATTTAAGAACCTAAACCTGAGCCCTTGAAAGCTCCTGCTTAATCTTTGGAGGTTCCCAGACTCTATCAACACCTCATTTTTCAATGCTGTATTTCCTCAGATGCCTGAATTTTAGATCTGCAAAGGCTTAAAAGTAAATCACTGTTGACATGACTGACAACGGCTTGGCTTCTGTCTTGTATTTAAGGCTCATCAAAAACAGCAAGCTTGGTTCCCCTATCTATTTCCTGTGCGTACCTCAACTTGAAAAGCATTCTCTCAGCAAACTTTCCAGCATGAAAGGGGAAACGTAGGAGAGAGGTTAGGCTTGTAGCTGAATGGAACAAGAAGCTTTTAATGAGAGCTTAAATCCTCTTTGGATCTGGGCCTACACAGTAACCATCAGCATTGCAGGATCTGTGATAATGCAACAAATGGAGCCCTACTTTCTACCCCCTGAGCAAATTCTTTAATAAGAGCTATGATTGCAGTTACCTATGGACTTGTCTTCCTGTCCAGTGAAATTCTGTAGAGAACTCAGAAGAATTAATACATCTGTTACTCAATACTGAACTGAAAGAACTGAATGAATGAATCTGCAAAGAATAACAGAATTGACAGCTCAAAAATAGAGTAGAGAGGTTTATGTAGCAAGGAAAATTCAGACCAGATATAAGGAAAAACTTCATGGTAGAAGCGATGGGGAAGAACCAAAAGACAGACTGTGGAAATCTCTGTAAAATACTTCTATGGTTTTGGTAATGAAAGGGGTATTGTAGATCCTGAGCTGAATGTCTAAGTTTAGCTCTTGCACTCCTTTCTTTCCTGAGGAATTAAAAAAAAAGTGGCTTCTTCCTGTTGCATGCTACTCTGAACATTTTGGAAATTTATGGAGAAACATGAAGTTTAGGATGTATGTATTAAATTTTTCCTTCATTTTCTCTCATAGGTAGTGCAATCAAAACTCAGGCTACAAAGTCCAGGGGCAATACATTAATTAAATTTGAGTATTGAATAAGCCTATAAGAGAAGCTCTACTCATCTGAAGACATTTAAAAAGAAGCAAACATCTTAAAGAGCTTAACTGAAGCTAGAAAAGCTGCATCTGAGCAGATGGACACCACATTGGTTCCAGGTTAGTGCAACACCTTGAGCAATGTTCACATTACCATACTAAACCAACAAAAGACAGAATATACAATCCTAACAATCAGACCTACAGCTCCATATGCAGTCCTGTACAGTAAAATGAGCTATTTGGAGGGGGAATCATGTGATAATGTACTTTTGGCATACAAGCTATGAAAGTCTTTGGTGTGGGAAGGAGGTTTTGCTGAGTGGTAACAAAGAGCGAAGAGGCTCAGAAGCTCAGTGATGCTGTACCTGTGCAGATGAAAGGCTTCCTGAGGACATGCATCTGGAGAATCAATAGAGACCACAGCAGACTCCAAGGCTTCTTTAATGTCTCTCCACCACGGATCCAAAAGATGCCCTGAGGTAAATTCAGCAGCAGAATAAGAACAAGTTTTTTTTTTAAAAATAAATTAGGTTTATTCCAGGGAAACAACTTCTAGTCATCCTATGGCAGACTGTCCTCAGTCCCTGTATTTTTTGAGCTATCTACTCTGGTTTTGCTTTGCATGACATATATCTAGCACAGAGCAGCCCCATTTTAAACTGTCACAATTGAGAAGGACAGAGAGGCCAGATGAACCCAGCCTGTGGCTGTGGCTGCCCAGGCAACACTTGGGAAGTGTCTCCCTCTGACACTATTTCCCCAGGCATCGCACGGAAGGAGGTTCACCTTGGCCTTGATGGGCAGGATGGCTGGTGCCTGGTCAAGGGCACTTTCTGGCCCTGCACTTTCCCCTTCGTGCCCCTCACCCTTCAAGTGCTGGACAAAACCGAAGTGGCACAACAGGGAGAGAGAAATATCAGGGATGCCGCACTAACCCATCAAAAAACCATAGCAAAAGCCCTCTGGTTTCCTGTGGATGCCGACTGGAATATAACATGTATCTTCACACAGGCACATATGCACATGTATATAGGCTCACAGAATCAATCAGAAAAAAAAAATACTTCAAAAAATCAGAATTACCTTTTTAATATCTCTTCCTGCTCATTTAGAAACTGTAGAAAAATCACAGGCTGTGTACCCACATCTATAAACCATTTAAATGGATTAGACCCTGTCTGTATGCAAAATGTGTCCTGCTGTTGAAGTACCACTGAATGGTATGATGTTTGTTTCCCACTGTTATGAAGCTCTAGTGCTGAAGTCGTTATACTGGTAGAACAATTCTTCACCTCTTACAGCAACTTTTCTTAAATGTCTCTGCTCCGTTCTCCGCTGTTGAATTCCAACTTTGCTCCCTTTCCAGCGAATATATCCAACCGCAGTTAACATTTCCAGTGATGCATATCTCAAATAATATATTTTTCTCACAACCCCAAGCTAAGTGCTGCCCCATATCAGTTTGGGAAATGTATCTTTATGACATTGCAGTACAAGCAAAAAACAATTACATTAAGATATAACTGTGTCTAAGCTATATGCTGCAGGCTTCTGTTGCCTCAGCTAAGGTGCTAGGCAAGGAGAGATGTTTTGCTGAGGAAAGCCCCAGAAGAGACATAGCCACTTGAGCAAAACTGTATTTTTACAGGGATAGTGACTTCACTGGGAAAATGGTACGATTTTATAAACTCAAGTTTTTGTTTGCAACACTGCATACAGACCAGAGGTTCTTTATCAATAAACAAACTATGAAACCTCTGCTGATGAAACTTTTCTAGGGAAAGGATGTTAGGAGGCTTGTTTTGCTCAGTTATATTTACCTACTCAGAGGAGTACAGCGCTGTATTTCCTGCGAGTAGGTACTGAAAGTTACCATGTCTATGCTGATGTACTCCAAAGTCACTGAACCATGGATCTTTAACAGTACTTAAGAGCCTGTCTCCTTCTTTAGGTACCTTTGTTAAGGCATCAGCAACATCTTCAAAATAACCAGCCAGCTGCCACTGCCATATCCAGTTTAAGAAGCAATCATGCAAATCAGCAAAGGGAAACCAGCCATATCCTCTGTATATTACAATATTCACCTCCTGTGAGTTCAAACCTCAACTCCAGATTTTAGCACCATTAACACTTTTGTCTGCAGTGACTTCTGTTATGGTCAGTAAAGGGCTGATTCTTTTAAAAGCTTCATCAAAGAGTACTTTTGAAATTCCCACTCTTAAATGGTATGGAAACTGTTGAGCAAACTATTTGAAAACTTGTATTTAATTTTTGCCAGAGAGTTTCCAAGTGCTTGTGTCCCTGGTTAGAAAATACTACATGTTATATTATAGTTGATGACTCCATTTGTATTTCTGTAAGGTACATGTACATCCCGTGTTTTCTTAATTTTTAATACATTTTGAGGAAATTAAATGGTGTTTGTAGTTGAAAACAGAGTGGTAGAATCTGTCTTCCTTATTTTGTTTTCTACATTTGTATTTATATTTTTGATATATATATATGTATATTAGATAATGAGTAAGGTATTTTGCACTCCCAAAGCACTTAATTAGTATATTTAGACAGTCTATATCTCATTGTTTTGTATCCGAACACCTGGGCTTGTTCCTGAACTTGGAGATGCATTTTGCACTTGTTCTTCCATGGTCATGTCCATTTCTTTTGCACAGATCCTGGAAATTTACACTCCAGAAGCTTATCAACAAGCAGCTCATCTCTGATTGTGATGCTCAGAGATGTAGAGTCCTTATACATTTTATTTATGTTTTGGGTGTGGTGTGGGGTTTGTGTGGGGTTTTTTGGGGGTTTTTTGTTCGTTTGTAGGTTGTGGTTTTTGTTTTTTGGTGGGGTTTTTTGGGTCATTTGTTTGATTGTTTTTTCATTAGTTGGACTAGATGATCTTAAAAGGTCCCTTCCAACCTAGGTGATTCTGTGATTCTGTGATATAGTTACTATTGCCTGTTAATTTGCTTCTGAGTATATGTAGACATCCTTGTAGACAAAAACATGTATTGCTAGGCTAATGTAAAACTTGCTTAAGTCAAGATTTTAAGCATTCATCAATGCAATAATATTCAACACGCAATGTCCTCTCTCCACCAGCAATTTAACTAAAGTAATTTAAGACAGTTGCATGAAATTTGTGATCCAGGCCATAGAATCATGAACAGTTTGGGTTGTAAGGTACTTTAAAGATCATATAGTTCCAATGCCCCTTGCTATAGGCAGGGACAACTTCCAACCTGGCCAACACCCCCCATCCAACCTGACCTTGAATTAGTGCACTCAAGGAGTTAAATATTATGTTACCCTTTCATTTTGAACATTGTGCCACCAGTTTAGATTGGTTGGACAAAGAGTTGTACTGAGTAATAATTTCTAATTCAATAGAATAATTTCTAATTATTTCCTGTGTAATGAGGGGAAAGGACACTGGCTTTGTCTGGAGGAGCTGACTAGCAATATCCTGTCTTTCTGGAAGAAATGGATTTTGTTTCTCTGTTTTTAAATCAGGCTATCACTGAAATACCTTATCTCAGGTGTTCCTTTCTTTATTCACTTTAACCACAGAATATAGAAAACACCTCAGTGATTTAAATTTTGAGGTTTTCCACCTTGATATTAAGGCATACACTTATATTTACATAACTACATATATCAGCACAAATCTCCCACTGATTAGCATTCTCTCTATCCTTGATACTTACTTACTTATGTCATAAGAGCATAACAACTGACAGCACATGGATACTTATTTTAGAAAAATGACAAGTCCATGGCACAAAACCTGGAATTTCCACTATGGTGTATGTCAAGTTATTTTCAAATGAAACAAAGAACACCAGCTGAATGATTCTTGTCACAGTAGATAGCATTTTGGACGAAAAATAAGAAAGGCTTGAAGTATATTTACAACTTTTCTTATTGCTGTGGCTAGAGAAGTTTATATCTATTGATTTATGCCTTGGTAACTCACTGAACTTTCTAAAAAACAAATTTCCCTGAGAAACACATCATTTGTGAAATCTCCATTCTGCAATTACTTGCTGCAGCTCAGAAGATGTCCATGCTAAGAGAAATGTTTCTGAGCTGGGATATATGTATTTTACAACAGAAGAAAAATCTGCATTTTAGTTAGTTACAGCTATTCTCTGCAGCTTCCTGAGACCTTATTTAAAATGTGTTACAGCTTGATCTGGTTTACTTGTGCTGGAGTCCACATTAGCAACTATTTTGATACATTTTGACATTTAATAAATTTGAGAGACTTTTTACCAAGCGACAAGACAGGGGACAATGGTTTTAAACTGAAAGAGAATAGATTTACATTGGACATAAGGAAAAAAAATTACTATGAGGATAGTGAGATACTGAAACAGGTTGCACATAGAGGTTGTATATTATGATCTTTAGAAGTCCCTTCCAACTCAAACCATCCTGTGATTACATGAGTCTTTTCCACAAGGTGGACGTTGATATAGGAAAAAAGGCTAGTATAATGTGTAATTGCCTGGGATTCATTTTTTCATCCATACCAGTAACAGAATACTGTTATATATTAGGCAGATCTCTTACAGACCCTTATGTTTGCTAAAAAAATATATATATATATATATATATCAGCTTCCTAATTTGGTAAAATCCATTAGTTTAACAGAGTATTTTCAGTCTGTATGATATAACTGCACTTTTTCTTTCTCTCTCTTTTAGTTTGTTCTGACTTTTATTTCTGAGATTTGAGCTTTAGATTTAAGCAGTGGTGAAAATTAGGCAGAAATCATTATATTACCCAGGTTTTGAGTTTAAATATGCCCCATAGTGGAACTTTGTATTAATAACATTCACAATCATCAGTCTCTTTTGACAAATGAATTTTGGTAGAGGTTCACTCAGAACTTCAAGCAAGGCATAGAAAACAGTTTGTAAACTGTGTTAATATTTCTAATATAAAATCTGGGTAAATTTTAAGTTTTATTTTAAAACTTTGCTTTATTTTATTGAAAAGAATATTTTGCAGAACCTATAAACTCAGGAGAAACCAAATCAAGATTTTTCATGATCCTAGCAATGGGAAAAATAGTCTCCAAAACATTTCTACTCAGAAGAATATCCTGAAGGCTTATATTATATCTTCCTCTGTGAAAGAATAAGCTGAGTTCAGTCCAGGTTAAGACATGGACTACAATTTTTTTCCTGTTTTCCCAGATGCGACCTGCTTGGTGTCAAAGATCCATAAATGAGAGCAGAGTTTGGTCTGTGCTTTGTGATGCCCTTCGTGACTGGAATTTTTTTATTCAGACATGTTTACACGACTCGGAGAAACAGCATGAAAATTCTGACCTCACCCAGAATCTCCTGTAGAAATGTAGCTTAAGTTTAAGTTAGATCTTTATTAGATTTATCAAATCATAGTGTAACTATGATAAAGGTTTTAAGAGACTGTTATTCTCAAAATAATCAGAATTTGAGGGAAAATGAGCGATTGTTTCACTCAATATATAAATTAATAAATATTTTCAAAGCAACAGCTTGTTTTTTGAAATATTTCATTATTTCAATATTTCACTTCAGCTATGATGAAAATGAAGGAATTAGATTCACAAAACTGCTGGTGGTCCTATACTGCAAAGCCCACTAGTTAGAATAATCACCTAGGAGGTGAGACATCAACATTCAGATCCATCTGAATCAGAGGTTTGATACAGAGCATAAACTTAAAAAAATGTTTGTTATCTTTCCTGTGTATTTTAAGCAGCTGGAAAATGCGGTAGTTTATGCAGAGTAGGACAGCATCAACAGAAAGCAAATGAGCTCA
Organism: Scolopax mira; assembly: GCA_004320125.1. Lineage (NCBI taxonomy): Eukaryota > Metazoa > Chordata > Aves > Charadriiformes > Scolopacidae > Scolopax > Scolopax mira. The sequence goes on along the minus strand of BJBW01000325.1, from coordinate 26,665 downwards.
GAAAACCAGTTCTCAGAGCACTGGCAAGGGCTTGGGAATTTTACTTTTAAATTTCTTATTAAATGTAAAGGGAGAACTCCCACACACCAAGTAAGTATTCTAATCAGTCCTTCTGGCACTCGTTTTACTGGGGAGAGAAAGAGGTCAGGCTTCCAGGGTTTGTTCTTCTGTCATCACCCCACTTTGCATCTCTACGCAACTCATGGGCAGTTGCAAATCACATGCTCCTTAGTGGTGTACAGTGCCCCAGCTTCTCACTAGCTTCTCTACAGTTGAAGAGAACCTGAATTACCAAAGGGAGCAGGAGTGTAGGTGTGTCAAGGTGTATCCCCGCTCTTCTGTTATTGATGTGAGCCTATCTATGTCACGCATCTTGGCATAAGGATGTGGCACCAACGCGTAATCCAGTGCAGGGGCACCACCCATGCTGTGCAGAGAGGAAACAAAGATGATTTCTTTTCCGCATGTCAGTTTTGGGGCTGGAAGCTCCACAGGTCTTTGGGGTAGAGTGGAATTTGTCTTCCTGTAATGTCTTCATTTATGCCTTGGGGTTTTTTTGACTGACACTGATTTTGCAGCTAGTTAATTTCACACAACCTTGTTTACTGAAAAAAATATACAAAACCACATTTTTCCTGAACAAGGGTCAGATTTCAAAACTTCTCCCAAGAAATACTTTGCTTTGTTTTATTTTATCTTTTAGCTTTATGACAGGACCAAGCTCTTTTTGCCTTTATAACCTTCTCTTCACTTTCTGGCTTCATCTGCTCTTAGTGCATGCACCTCAAACAAGTGCTCCAAAGGCTTATGACCTTGCCTTTTGACTGATATTGCCATTTGACTTTGGGCAATGGCACACACTGTTTCTGAAGCCTTATTTATCCAAGATATTTTGATGCTTGGTGAAGTTTTACCACCTGTTACAACAATACTATTCCCTTCTGTGATCCTGTACTATGCCTTTTTACCTACTGCTCCATATCCTTTCCAGTGTAATGCCCTGGCTGTGCAAAATCAGGAGGCAGAGAATAGAGTACACACAGGAGGAAACAAGTATACTTTTGACTTGTTAGACATGATCCAGTGAGTGAATTGAGTCAAACTAGTAACATATAGGCTTGTAATTGATAGTCTGCGTTGTTCATACCGTCTTCAAGAACTGGAGTAATAAAAAGCTAACAAACTTAATTTGACAAAAAAAATGCTCATATGTACAAGAAACTAGCAAAGGCTGCACTTAGATCAATAGAGAAATCTCTCAGCATAATTAATTCATCCCAACATATTATTGTTTGTCGTGAAGTCAAAATTTCCTCCATTTTCCACTTTATCATACTTACCCTTTCCTATGTAACCCCTACTCTGTTCTGTCTAACTTTCAGATGGAACAATCAAATAGAATATGCAGTTACTGGCTGCATACTTTGTATGAAAGTTTCACACGTCATTTGTCAGCTAATGCCAAAAAATGATTAGCCAATAGCCTGTTCAGATTAATCTTAACTTTGAATTCTGAATTTATGGCAAATGTTGACTGCAGCTCTGACAAACCCTGGGTAGTATTTCAGAAATAGAGAAGTTCTGTGAGTGGAGGAAAAGAAGAAACATTCATCTTTTATTGTAGCTAAGGACCACTTTTTTTCCAAAACCTTCTTTCCTAATCCTATTTTAACTCTTCTGTGGACTGAATCTTCTCAAGAGCCTCTGCTAAGAAATGTCCAGTTGACACCATAGTCCTCTCTAAGTTATGTTGTTTCCAGCCAACCGTATGTATGCCAGCTGAAAAGAAAGAAGAATACAACAAATTCCATTATTAAATTTACAGATTGCAAGTTTGTGCATAGAAAAGGGAGTCCAATATATTTTCTATAACTCAAATGTGATAAATAGTTTGTCTAATACTTGTCAGTTGTTTCTTCTCACATCATTGTCATTAACAGCTTCATACTGAGCAAGGAAAAGGAGAACTCATAAAATTCCAAGGCAGGCATCTAGAGTGTCCTGAAGAATGGTGGCCATTTCATGATTTACAGCTGTATAGAATAAAAAAATCAATATCCTATATAAAATAATGCATTAACAATTGCACTAAGATAATAACATTAATTTCATAGTAATTTTTTTTCTATTTTGGATCAAAAGCATGGAATATTCCCCATACCGCCAAGGTCAATTCAAAGGTGTATGACCTAGCTATAGCTGATATACTTAACATTTTCTCTGCTTACCCTCGAAGGTTATGTCTCAGACTCTGTAGTAAACTGTCTCTCTCTAAATACTTCTGCTTTGGACCTCAATGTCTGGAAAAAAGAAAAAAAAGAAGAAAAAAAAAAAGAACCACAGAAGTGCTAATACATTGTCTTCTGGGTCTTCTTTGACTATACGGAATGTCTGGGATTTCTTACACAAGAATCACAGAAACTCTTCATGAAGGAGATGAGGGACATGAGTAGTTAGCAATGCATATGCAGCCCTGACCTGCCTGCCTGGGGCTAGCATTGATACAGCTTTTTTTATGAGATGCAGGAAGAGGCTCAGGGCAGAGGCTAAAGCCTCTCTCCCCATCAGAGTGTCAGTGTGTAAATGTTGTCTCTGTCTGCATTAGCCAGCAGGGCAGTTCACACACAGCCACGAAAGCTAATACTGGGTTTTTGTGCTGCCTGAGACAGGTGTCTCCTTACAGGAGTGAATGCTGTAGTGCCTCTTAGCACAGGTAATGTCTAGTGCCTCGTGGAGCACAGCATGCATTCTGCACAGCAGTGCTGGCACAGCAATTTCCCTGCTGCCCGCTCTTGAATTTGCAATGGCAGGGGAAAAAGGATACTGCCTGCACATAAGCACAAAGCATAAGGAATTGCACAGACATCTTTTGCCATATTTGTTTTGTTGTGATTGCAACGTGTAATTTAATGCATGCTTGGGTGCATGCAATGGGTTCTGTAAAGTTGAACCCTGTCAGATCTAGAACAACACCCTTTTCCTAAACTGCTCTTAAAAAAGGGAAGGTGATACTTAAGTGACTTACACAGCAATTTAGGTTCCATGAGAACTACAAAAAAAGTTTTTTAAATAGTTGTCAAAATTGTACAAATAGCCTCTAATTGGTTTTGGAATTTCTTTTTTAAATTGCCCTATGGTATACTTTCAGCTTGAGTCCAAAATTTGAAGCCATAACACTGTGGGCTCTTAAAGTATTGTTAAACAAAGCTTTATTCTTTACTTGGTGCATTCTAAGAACAAAGGTATTTTACTTACACACACACACACACTCTCACTCACTTGTACGTGACATAAACAGGGCCCATCTGGTGCTGGAGAGGGCAGGTTGGAAAGGGATGCAGGACAGCTGAAGTATTTTAATGCTATGAAAACATTAAATAAACTCATGCTAGCACTACACCTCACTGGTGTAGCATGGTGTATTATTAAAAGAAGAGGGAAGATAGAGAAGGGGAGTTGTGCTTTGGTTTGGTGTTCCTATTGCCTGTGTATACACTTTATAAAGAGGTCTGTTACAGGAATGCTTGTTAAAAAGAAAATTCTAAGCCAATTTCTTAGATATACAAAGATTGCAATGTATGCAATGTAGTACTGAAGGATCCTATGTCCTTTCCAAAGTCATATTTGTCAGACTGTTTGCTGTCTTTATTCCCTTGCACAGCATACATGCTCTCTGGGTCTCTCAGACACCAAACCTTGTCACCTTGAGGATATACCTAGCTTTTCCTCTGTATCTAGGCAGAAAGGGCCTTCATTTTCAGTAGCAGGAAACAACATTCTTTCCAGGCACATCATTGAGTGACTTCATTCATTCACTTGATTCATCAGACTCAACCTAGACAGCTACATTGGTGTTAGTTGCTGTATACTCTTCTACAGTCAAGTAAACTGACATCGGTTAGAAATGAGTCCAGACTTCTGGTGTGGGCATTTCAATCCCAGACCTTATGTCAATTTAGCTTTAAGGATACCTAACTACATAAAAAAAAAAAAAATGTATTAACCACTTAGACCAATTTATGACTGCCAGATGAAGGGTGTTACAGTAATCAAACTCCATCAAATTAAAAAGTTCCTTGGAGTGGTGCATTTGTACAACATTAGTATATGACCACTTAAGTTGGTACATTTTTGGTGTGTGGATCCTCCTTGAAGCTCACCATCTGTTAGGCTGTAAAACTATTTGCTCTTCAATTAGACACTTGAGAGGCTTTACACTATAAAAAGAACTACTTTTTTTTTTTTCTATAACAGTCATGTCTTCCTAATAGTGATAAGAAACAAACAGAAATGTATTTAAACCAAAGGCTAACTAAAAAAGCTATCCTTTCTATTAGTATGCTTTTTGTGTATTCTAAATGTTTTGCTCTCACTCTTTATTTATATTATAATTTCTCTCAAGACAAAGTGACCAAAACACCTCTCTACAGGCCTTTCTCTGTCATATATAACCACTAGGTCTTTCCTTTCATCTTTGCTGCTCTTCTTTTGGCTTCACTCACATGTCTGATGCTGCTCTTTCAAGTACTTATGATCTACCACTATAACTCGGAATTACAAATTACCTCACCCTCTGATAGGTATCTGTTTCAGGTGGAGGCCATTCTTGTTTCAGTCACCTGATTCTATTAAGGAATGTAAGCATATCTTACACTTCTATAAACTGAGAGATGAATGCTATACTCACTAATTTCAATGAATGTCCAAACCACAACATATTGGACAGGGCTCTAAGCAACCTGATCTAACCAAAAATGTCCCTGCTCATTTCAGGGGAGGTTGGACTAGATGACTTCAAAGGTTTCTTCCAACATAAACTATTCAATGATTCTATCATTCTATTTTTTCACCATTTTTAGTAGGAAGCATGTGAATACTCTTGCCTCTACTTCTTTAACACATTTATTTGTATAGAAATTATTGCAAACATATTGTACATAAGTAACAGTTCCAGGAAGTCTCCTGTGATAAAAGTAAGGGTGAATTCTGACTACGAGGACAATCCAGTTAATAGAAAATTAGTTTAGTCTGTTAGTGACTGTGGCTTCCTGCAAATTGGGCTGCATTAGCAAATTCACAGCCAGCAGACTGAGGAAATTAGTTACTGCTCTTTAGCCAGCCCTCATGATGCCACAGCTGGAATATTTTTTCAAGGTTCCCGTCTCTGTGCAACAGAGAGCAAGAAATTGGGGAGAATCAATCATGGAGGCACCAAAATTATGAGATGTGTGGAGTATATACTATATGAGGAGAGGACAAGAAAGCTTGCTTTGTTCAGCTTGGTGAAAACCAAAAGAGGGTTATGGAGAAGATGAAATTGGACTTTTGTTAAAGTGCCTGGTGGAAAGACAAGATTTAGTGGTCACAAGCTGCAGAAAGGGAAATTCATGCTAGCTGCAAAGAATATTCACCATGAGGGTAGCCAATCACTGGACCAGGTGCCCAGAGAGGTACAGGAATATCCATCCATGAAAATAATCAAAACTTGACTAGGCGAGGGCCTGAGAAATCTTACCTTACTTTGAAGTCAGACCTGCTTTGATTGGAGGTCTAAATGAGATGAACCTTCTTTCGTCACTTCCTGTATGAATTACTCTATGGTTCTAAGCACCCAGATGCCTGGTAAAAAAATAAAAAGGAAATTCCTAGGGAAGGATTTCCCTAGAAAATCCCTAAGGAAGTGTTTTAAATAGGAGGTAGAACAGCACTATATATGCAAATTAATAAGTAAAGAAATGTATTGCAATTTGACAACATTATGCTTAATTTTATTCCTGTCTTTCATTAAACATGTCGAGCAGATAACAGTCCATTGGCTTATTCATATATTAACCCTTGCTGATGGAGATAAAAATCATACAGTTTTATCATTGCATAAATAAATTTTCCACCAAAGGTTAAGAACAATCTTTCTTACCAAACCAGGTTGAGAATCCACTATGCAGCCTCAAAATTTGAGCTCATGATGTATGAAGATCTTCCAAGAAGATGGTTTACTAAAAAAAAAGCTCCCCCTCCTCTTATTGGGAGTGAGGTCAGATCTCTTTTCCGCTCAGTCTTTTGCAAAGCAGTCTATGTTTAGTCTTTCATTGAAGTTTTCTCTTTCTTCCTTTGATACCTGATTTGCTTTTATTTTCTATGAAGCACTTTATTTTACTTTTAATTGATACATCAAAAAACATGCAAGGTTAGTGATATATTCAATTACCATGGCTGAACTTATCATTTAATACAATATAAAGATCAGAGGCTCAGGAATCCTTTTTATTCCTTTTAATTATCTCTGATCTTCATGTTCCTTTATCAGTTTGAATCAGTTTTATCAATTTCACACTAACAATGAAAAAAGCAGCAGTACATCTTAGAGATGAATGTAGTTACAAAAAAACCTATAATGTTAACTTTTTTACCTAGTAAATCCCAGTGCACACTATTGAAGCCCTATCCTAACTAGTATTTAATATAACCAGCAAGGACCTCTACAGTTTGATAAATTTTAAAACCTTTAAATATTTAGATATACTTAGGGATCCAATTAGCCTAGCATCTGGAAAATTTAATGGCTATTTTACCTCTGAAAGAGGTAAAGAGTTAAAAAAAATATTTTTTTTTAATTATCATCTTCCTTTGATTCTTTGTCAAACTTTGTTAACTACACACATTTTTACTGGCTTTTAGATAAAAATGAGTTACTATTAATCATCCTTTCTTAGATATATCTGTATATATATACATAATTTTCTCACTCCAGGAATCCCATAGTAGGTGTTGTCTGGGTAGTGATGCCTGCAGCAGCCCTTCTGAGAGGCATTAGGACTGTGGTGCTGCACACTCCCATGTAGCCAATCTCAACCAACAATAACAAGGCTGGCATCGAGCATGTCAATGAACACATGAACAGACCTTGCATGTTTTATCACCAAAGAATGCCAAGACTTTTCAGGGAGTGTTAGAAGTTGCATGCCTTTTGGAAAGGTTATGAGATTTTAAGAAGCATTGTGAAAGCCAGATATTTTAAATAGCACGATGAAAATGAGAGAATTTTGAAACTCAGTAAGCTGTCCTACATACGTTTGAAATTCAGCTTGAGAGCATGTGGTTTGTTTGTGGGTGTAGAATGTTTGTTACTAGATATATGATTGTTGAAAAATTAAATAAAACACAACATAAAATTTCATTTGACTTGCTTCTTTGGGGAGTTAAATTTCACATAATTCCACTGCTGTCTCTATAGAAGTAATCATGGTAGGACTTGCCAATTCAAGCGGAATTAGTCAGAGAGAAAGACCTAGGAAAAGACAGAGAGTAAAATCAACAGGGAGCCTTCCACATCATCCTTTTCTTACCTACCTTTCTC
>BJBW01000325.1:0-19186 GCA_004320125.1 Scolopax mira | reverse complement strand
ACCCCCCCACCCCAGATCATCCACACTTCATTATTTCTTCTACATGCTGTTGCTTGGCAGCTAGATATTTAATAAGATTACAGGATATGAGAAAGAGGGGATATTTTCCTCTTGGCACTCATGAATGAACTTTTCCTAGGACACAGGTGTTCTCTTTCAAGACTTCTAAACCCCTTCTCTGGGGAGACAGGATTCTGCTCATTTTACAGAATTGGTTTTTTGAAAATAAATAATTGTTCATATATGCTGAATGTGTTTGTATGCATAGTTTTTTTTCTTATCTTGAGAGTCAAGGTAAAAAAGAGAAAATATTAAACATCAAACACAGTAGAAGTTATCACGCACCCAGATATCCAAAGAAATACAAGTCTTTCCCTTTTCTGAGGGGAATTTTCTGAGAATTAATAATAAAATACTGTTCACAGCAAATGTTTGTGTCACTCTCATTAAAGTCACTCCTTCAGTCGGAGCAATGTTGCTCATGTTCAAAATTAGGACTGTATTACAGCTGCAACGGTCAAACCTTTGTATATTATTGTCAGCTTCATCTTTCAGTACATATAGAATAGGTTGCAAATTCTCTGAGACACAAATCAGGTTTTGTTATCTTGCCGTCTTTCAGGTGAATTAATTAACTGTGATAATCACAGATTTTTTGAGACAGCTGTTCTTACACTTAAAATTCTGCAGGCAGAAACCGAAATGTTTATGAATACAATCCTAGAACGAGTAATTATGTAAATTTTATGCTTTCTAAATGACAATCCACCTGCAAGATGCAGTGGTTGGCAGTGGAAGTAGGTTGCTTCTTAAACAGGAAAAATTCTACATACATTTTTCTTATGTTTTAGAATTTTGTCTCCTGGCTTCAAAGGTTGAAAAACAAGATGGCATGCTGTGACACAGCATGGGAGAAAATAATGCATCAACAGTGAGAAATAAAACTGCTTTGCAACTGGCTATCTCTGTAAAGACAGTGAAGAATATAGTGCACTGATCTTCTCCAATTGCTTCAGGACTTCCTCAAGAAGAGGGTTTTTTTATTATTATTGTTGTTGTTGTTGTTAATTATTATTATTATTATTATTTTCTTTGTCATTTCTTTACACATTCATCAGTAGAGGAGCTTCCAATATTATTGTATCAAGCATATAGCAGAATAGATTCCCTATAGCAAAACTACAGACATCAGAGATAAAAAGTCCAATATAATCAGTGATCTCTGCTGGTGGATAGATCAAACTCAGTGATTTCTTTTGTGCTATTCTGCTGCATTTTATTCAGTTTAATTTTAAATTATTATCCAAAATGGACTCCAAATACTAGCCTTTTCTAATGAAAGCATGTTTCCTGAGAGAAGTTTCCTCATCTTAAAAATATTTTCCTGATTTTTTTTCCTTCTGAAAAGGTAACTTCCTGAAGCTACCTTAAATATATCATTTCATTGTTTCAAATCTGAAGCTGCTCTGATACATACCTACATGGAAAAGAGAAGAAAGAATGGAAGGCAAGGCAAGGCAAGGTGGAGCTCTAGGATTGGAGCAGCTCTGTCAGCCTGGCACATAACAGGCAACTATGTGACTGTTAGCACAACTCCAGATGATAGACCCAGGAAACACTGGTCTCATGAAAGTTGAATAACTATTAAAATACACCAATAAATGAGAGAAACCACTGGAAGTCAAAGCCACACAAAAAATGTTGGATATGCTTGCTCTCTCTCAGTCCATTTCCCCCCATATTACTGTGAAGCTATATGGCCAAAGTCTGTGTTTCCTCTCTCTTGAGATAATAATAAAATATGAAGCTATTCCTAAAAAATTGCTGGGAGGCTTGGGTGTCATTTGAGCAAAAACTCACAGCAAACGAGTGGAGTTCCTGTTGTCCTCCATCCTAGTCCTAATCCTGTGTGTCCACCTGAAGAAGTTTCAAACTGGTTCAGAACACTTAACTAGTGTGTATGTCTTAGGTCAGAAAGTCTTTCCGTTGGTCTTCTACACATTCCTTCATTCATAATGAATAATAACTAGAAAAATTAACACCTATAGAGCAGTTATACTGAGTCACTGAGAATCTAAGCCACAGCTTCTCGTTTCTCACTAGAAGAGGAATGTATCAGTCCTGACAGATTTCTTGTATTTTTAAGTGGAAATAAAACAGCTTTCTGTTCATTTTATCATTTTGACTTCTTTCAACAGATTATCCCATCATGTAATGGCAAAGCTTCTTGAGTAATTTTATTAGATAAGTTTTCCAGTGAATCTGCTTTTGTTTTAATGTAATACTTTATTTTATTAGTCTTTTTGTGAATGTTATGTATGTTACTGGCAACTATCTTGCAAACCACCTGTTTAAACAAACCTCAAGCCATGATTTGTCAGCAATTTATTCATAGAAATTTTTCAGCTCCATTTTCTCATACTGGTCTCCTAAGTCATACAATATTGTTGCTCTATGTTGATTTTTTTAATTGGCATAACTGTATAAAGAAAATCTATTTCTTTTTGAAACAAATCTAATTTTATTCCCATTTTAAGTTTCATAAAATGTGCTTTTTCATTAAATAAATCATTGCATTAGTCATAAACTTGAGTTCCTATAGACATTCATATTTTCAGATTTAGCAAAGAAAGTTACAAGTAATGTGGGATCACAGTATGATTAGAAAATAAATACACACACACCCCAAACACATACACTTATTTCTTACTGCCTTTACACATTCACTTTTGGTGAGTTGTTTGTTGACATATCTTCCTAAAGAATATCCCTACTTTGGAAATAACGAGATTTTCTCAGTTCAACAGAAGAAAACATTTTATCACTCATGAGATTTACACATACAAGTCAAATGGTCTCTTTTAAAGTAATTTCATCAGGGGTCCTCCTTCTTCCATCATAATTCTCAGAGGTGAATGCTTTTGCTTGTAGTTCATGGCAAACTTGTTGGTATTACCTGTTCCTACAGTGATTGTGCAGCTGCAATATTGCTGACTGTGACCCTTACACTTCCTGCAGACAGTCAGAGAACTGGAGATGGTCAAATCAAAGTTTTATAAAATAATAAAGTCAGGCAGCATCAAATAAGCAGCCTGTCTCCACAGCAGAAGGGCAGTTTATTTTAGTGGTTTTCAGAGATGAAAGAGAGTTTTAGTGACAGACTCTGCTTGTAATACAAGGAGGCAGAAAGAAAGTAACAGAAACTCAAGGATTAACCTGCTCCAGAGATGTCTCAAGGATAAAGAACCAGTGAGTACAAATGGGTTTTTTGCCACAAATAAACAGAGAATAAGGAATCACACAAACAGAAATCAGGCATATTTCATGGCTATTTTGCGTTAGTGGGGTGTTGTTCTTTTTCCAGCCCAACAGTCAAAAAAAATGCATGTATGAAAATTCAACGTCTTTCACTCTCTTTTCCTCTAACAAGCTCCATTTCAGTTACACAGGAAAGAACAGGTAGAAAAATTCAAAATGTTCTTTTTAACTTGAGAGTAATTAAATAAGGTAAAATAAAAAGGTTTCAGTCTAGCCAAGTCTAAATCACATTACAGCTTTTAAATTATTATTTTAGCAGTCTAAAACCTTTATAAACCTTCTGCGTGTGTCCAGCTGTCTTGCTAACTCTCAGCCTCAATTACTGCATTATTGAGAAAGTGCTCTAGCAGCAGGATGTAGTGTTCTATATTAAATACAGCCCCTCCGTTGAGGTTACTATATATGTGTAGTATATACTGTGCTTGTTTTGATGGCACAAGAGAATTCCTGGGAGTTTTATTCCTTGTAAGATTATCTGCTAAAAGAGAGAGGGTAATAACAATTATATAGTTGTACATGGTGGGTTATACATATGGTTATGTGCTACTCGAGTCTTCCAAGTGCAGTTGGAACATAAAAGGGCAGGAGCAGAGTTAGCAGAAATCAGTTCATACTAATATGGGTTTGGATGGTTAATATAGAGCTGAGCATACTGTAAATCTACCTCAATTTCCTGTCTGCCTATTTCAAGAATGGCCTACAAATCTCTGATTGCTATAAATACCAATGGGGGAAATCATTATTTAGAATACAAACAGAGAAAATGTATCTAGAAAAAAATGCAGAAATGTCAAATATAGGCCAAATGTTTGAAGCTATTTCCTGATTTTGAAGATCCTTTAGAATATTTTTTTCCTGAGGAAAGCAGTAACAAATCTTGTTGTTGAACTAGTAAAAGGACAACATATGGGAAAAAATATCCAAGACAGATTCCTGCACTGTGAATGAGAAAAATAAATGGGTCTGAGTGTGGGGCAGTTGACACTGATTTATTTTTTCAATCTCCGTGTTCCACAATTTTGTCTAAAGAAAAGCAACATGATTGTCACCAACTCAGAAAATTGTAGAAGTGGAAGCTATCCCATACATAGCCTGTTCCAGACATAGTGTATGATCTGTGTCACCAAGTAATTCAGCTAATCAGCAAAGGAAATGAATCTCTTTGTGAGATTTTTTTATTAATTTGAATACAAAATAAAAATTTTACAATTAATAAAAAATTGCAGAAGCAACTGGTGATTGGTAGAGATGGTACCTAGAGATCATTTCCATGAGTCTATCATTATTCCCAAAAAATTCTCATTTAATCCTCTTGTTCTACCTCAGTGTACAGGTTTCTGTCAAGCAGATCTGAGGGAGACTTTCTGGACATTTTAAAGGATGTTTTAAAAGGGTGTTCAAAAGTGATGGTGTTTGTGTGCTCATTCCCATAACTTAGAGATGACAGATGTGGATTGTTCCCTTTACACCTGCTATGTCAATAAAATGTAATAAATCTGGAGATAAAAACAAGGTAACTGATTTGGGGTGTCACAAGCTGAAGAATGTCCTTTAGTTTGAGTTATATTATTTTGCAAGAGATATTTTTTTTAAGTGAAAAAGATGGTTTCTTACATTTGAAAATGACCTTTCTCTGAGGAAGGTGGATATTTAAATATTCATGAGAATCTCTTATCTACAGCTCTGTGTTCTTGTTCAACCTTGTCATTGGTCAGAAAAGGTCAAAAATTTGTGGTCAAAAATTCAGCTACACATTGCCTACATCTGACACTAGTTGCTATAGCAAAGGGCAATTTTTTGTTTCTTTGTCAATGTTGCTGAAATATTCTAGGGGCAAAACTGACAAGAAAGAGTACTTTTTCCCAGTGTCCTATAACTAGCTTTAGATATAGCTGATTCAACAATAGAAGCAGAATATTAAGAGTTCAGTGTTTCTCTTTAGGTTTACTGATTATGTCTTATTCAAATCATATATATCAATCAGATAATTCCATAGAGGAAGAGATGACAAGGAAGGAAAGTTCCTATTTTCCTTTGGATTTAATTGTCTTTATTATCTTGGGGTGGGTTGACTCTGGATGGACACCAGGTGCCCACCAAAACAACTCTATCACTCCCCTTCTCAGCTGGACAGGGGAGAAAATATAACAAAAGGCTTGTGGCCAACCCTCCCTTCTTCCCAGGCTCACCTTCAATCACAATTTTCTCCAATTCTTTCAGCCCAGCAGCAAAGGGAGCTGGAGAGTCAGGGTTACAGTCGGTTCATCACATGTTGTATCTGCCACTCCTTCCTCCTCAGGGGGAGGATTCCACACACTCTTGCCCTGTTCCAGCATGAGATATCTCCTGTGGGAGACAGTTCTCTATGAACTTCTCCAACGTCAGTCTTTCCCATGGGCTTCAGTTCTTCACAAATTGCTCCAGCATGCGTCCTTTCCACGAGGCACAGTCCTTCAGTAGCAGGCTGCTCCAGTGTGGGTCCCCCATGGGGTCACAAGTGTTGCAAGCAAACCTGCTCCAGTGTGGACTCCTATCTCCAAAGGTCCTAATGGGAGTCTGTTCCAGCGTGGGCTTTCCACAGGATAGACTCCTTCAAAAGCATCCACCTGCTCTGGTATGATATCTAGTGTATATTTTCTGAATTACAGTTGAATAATATGTATTCATACTGATTATATAAAAAAATAATGTTGCATATGCATTCAATATTATTAAATATTAAATAACAAGAGTTTTGTGTTTTAACTCCCTTCTTATAGATAATATACAAGGAGGGGTTATTGTAATGTGTCTCCTGGGGTCCCAAAGTAATGTGATATAAACAGTTGTGTACCTGAGCTTTTGGAAAAGCAGCTCCCCTGCCCATTGACATGGCAGTGAAGGAGCTGTGACAGTAGCCTGCAGGAATCTTTGGGGTTCAGACATGTTACGTGTCACATTATTGCAAACCAGAGAGCATTCTGTTGGCCTACCAGTTTGGTTTCACAGACAAGTTAATGTGCAATGTTTTGGGGAGGAAGGCGCTGTTAAACACACTCAAGTACATGGACTGGTTTGTTCCAAGGGACAGGAGACCTCAACAGTTTCAACACTGAAAACATTATGAACTCAACTACCACAAAGATAAAAGAATATATTTGCCAAGCTGAAATAGGTTAAAAAGCAAACAAAACATCTAAAGGCATAGGTGTCCCAAAAGGAACAAATAAATGTGCTTCAATTAGCATTTTGATAGCTTTAAAAATTTCTTTTACCCTCTGTGGGTCAGATCTTAGACTAGAGTATACCTCCTAACTGAGAATTTTAGTTGTCACAAGACCCTTACATCCTGATATGAAACACAAGTGATTCATTTTTTTGTATACCGTATGCCTCTTTTTGGGATTTGCTCAGACTTTTTCCTCTTCCCCACTAAGGTATTTCTTGGGATATGATTTCAGGTTATGCTGGGTCAGATCTAACTGGTCTCTATGGCAAAAATAAGATTGGGCTTTCCTCTTTTCTCTGAACTGAGGCAATAGGTTTCTGCTCCTCCCTTACATTGGACTCTATTTGTGCAAACACAAGAGGGGCTGGCTCAACTATCTGCTCTCAACAAAACACTATATTATTTTTTCACAGGACCTCCAAGCTCACCAGTTCACTATGCAACTTCATAATCTCTAAGTCTGGCCAAAGCAGCAGGAAAAACTGTGCAGAGGTAGAATTTGATGATTACGTGAAACATAACATGAAATGGCCCCTTTATTCCTTCCTTTCAGAGTCATTCAAAGTCTCTGACTTTCCAGAGTCAGAGTTATGACCTGCTTGCTACTCAGCCTGCAGCTTGGAAAATGCCTATATTGCTGTTCATAGCCCTATTAAGGCTCTAGACACCTAGGTAAACTAAAATACAAGCTTACTGATCCCTAAAAAAAAGTAATATTTCTCTTTCTCATATTTTCCAGCTCTCCTGTGCTCCCAATGTGTGCTCCCAAGGCTTGCCAGGGCCAGTGCAAACTATTCACCAGCTTGTTCTGTAAGATGGTTGAACTCACAGGTTGGCCAAGCTTAACCTGTGAAAAAAATGGCTTTTCTTTTGCATTACCAAGTTGAGTTGTGTCAGAGTCTTAAGAAGATCAAAGGTTTCACTGGAATGAAGTAGAGGCATATGCTGCTTTTATCTGAGGGTTGTTGGGCATTGACTTCTCGACACTAGTTACTGCCTTCTGATGTTTGAATCACAAGTGGTGCTTTAAAACGGCATAACAGAAACATCTAAACAAACTGCCTCATGGTTTCCGAAACATTTGTCATGTTGACCAAAATGGCTCTTGAAATTCAGCCTCAGTTCACATATGGTTTCATCTGCCCCTGGAGCTGTATTTTGGGGCTTAAAAAAAAAAAAAAAAAAAAGCCAAATCAAATAGGATTTTATGGAAAAAAAAAAAATTTACTCTCCTCTCCTCCCAGAGCTCCACACTCTGTATTTTACACAATTTGTGCAAAGAATTTCTCTAGAAGTATATCTTTGCATCTATGGCAGGTTAAATGCAGGATTCCCAGTGCCACAGCGGACACTCTGGAAAGCTTTGTGCTTCAAGAGCTCAAGAGGACAGAATTAATATTACCCTTCACTGGTAATTTTATCATGGATTATCTTGATTTTATTTTGCATACATTGTAATGTCAGCTAGTTTAACTTTACTGAAAAGACTGACTGCATAAGTGTCAGATGTGCAAACAAAAAGAAAGACAATATGAGTTCAATAGATCGCATTTGTCTGAATTAAGTAGTGGATCTAGGAATCTAGTAGTTGGCTAGTGTACAATATAAAGTACAGAGCACATGGCAAGGGGATAAGCAAGTCAACTAAAGTGCACAGAAAGTGCAAAACCACTCCTTTCTTTCTCTTTTAAAGAATCCTGTCTAATTTGACTTGTATAAATTAAAAATACCACTGGATATCCAGCAGTGTCTGTAAAATTTTGCAGGTGGTTGAAATGTTTTTGCTCTCTAAAGCAAGTTGCATTCTAAATGTACAGACAAATGCCTTGCTTGGTAGAAAGTTTTAACACTTTGGCAGCTCTTTAGCTTTTCAGAGTCCTGCAAAAACATTAACACAGAAGTGTTGACTCCTGTGAAGCAAGCAAATATTATTATCCTCCTTTTATACATGGGCAACTTGTGAGACAGAGGCTGTAGCTTGCCCAGGTCCAAGACCACACAGCAAGCTGGTGGAAGAGCCAGCACTAGGATTCAAGCATTCCTGGATCCCAGCCTAGTGCACAATCCACTAGACAGCCTGTCTGCAGCCCTTTGCTATTGCTGCATGAAGCTACCCGGTTTTTGCCTTATGAATATGTGACTCTGAAAAATTATGCTTTTTGCAAGTGTTTATGGGATTGCTCCAGGGCAAAGCTTTGCTATTGCTGCCGGAAAATAGAGATTACTCTAGCAAAAATGTGGAGGAAGGGAGGGAAACATTCTGGAATAAAATTGTAAACTGATTGTCTTACAACCAGACACTAAACAAATAATATAAAGTTCCAGTCAAAACTGCTCTTTAGTTTTACTGACTCCAGAAGAAACTGTGGGGAGGTTATTTTATTTTTGTCACCTGTAAGAATAGATTTTCACATTTCACTAGAAAATAATGAAATGACATGGTCACAACTCACACAAAAGTTTGGTTAAGGAAACAGATATACCAAACAGTTGTTTGGAATTGATAAAAAGCTTTGTGGCTCCCTCTGCAAAATGCAGCTGCAGCCTGAGGAACTGCAGACCTCCATGTGGGAGGGAAGGAACTGCACAGCTGCTTGACAACAACACTGCCCTATGACGAAAAGGCACATATACCTGTGCTGTAGGTACAGCAATAAAAAACATTTGTGCCTCCTTATCTTGCTCAGTAAATTCATATCTGTTTAGCAGAAATGCTACAGGCACAGAAACATTGCAGAAGAAGGAAGAAATGCATTGATAGGGAAAGTCTGGCAAATGTAATTTTTGAAAGTGGAATTTGGCTCCTAGAGCTTTAAGGGGGTCTTCAATGAAGGAGCTGTTAGACCTTCAGTTATAGGTGCAGGTTCTTGCTCCATGCTGTTGGGTTATCCAGGACTGTCTAACAACTATGCTAACCCAGTTTGGGGAGACCTGCCTTGAAATAACATACCTTACTACAGTCCTGGTCTTAAGAACTGTTGCTTGCTGCAGTTCTGGTCTCACAGGCATTACTGCCAGGGCCAGCCCAGGAAAGCAGGTATACTTGGGGAGGTGCTTGGAACACGAGGACATATAAACAGTATCCAGGGTGAAGAGAAGCACGACTCTTCATTGAGCTTGGGAAGAAAGTAGGACCCTTCATGGAGACCATAACTCTTTCTTGGAGCATTTCCCTGGCCAAATGTAGAGGGATAGCATTCCTTCCAACTCTCCTTCAAAAAGATTTAATAAACAGTGCTTCATTATGTTGGCGTTCTACATCCAGATGATACAGATAGTGCTGTATAGCCTGCAGTGTGATATTAAACGCCTAGATCTGAATTCCTGTCTCACTAATATGCTGTAAACTGTGCTGAACTTGCTCTTCTCTTTTCATCTGGGTCCGTCCTCCTTGTTCTTATTTCTGTTGCATCTTATTTTCTAACAGACCACACTGGCTTTTACTCTACACTGTGGCTGCATCTACACAAGAAATTATGTAGATCCAGGGCTTTTGTGTGTGACCATCTATACTGTCTAAATGTTGACATGCTCCCTCACACAACATGCAACCTCTAAGCACTATCCCAGTCACTTCCAGGCATGGTTTGGGGAATCACACAGATGAGGATGCTCTCCAAAATGCAGTAGGAGCCAGGAGGAGAGAGGAAACATGCTTAACTGTAGGCATGCAAGCCACGGCACTCACACTTGGGGACAGATAACAGGCTCTGGCGCGTTTTATTTTCTGAATATAAGTACCGTGTGTGACTGATGTTTTTCCCACATTTCTTGTCCTTTCTTCAAGAAGAAAGGCAGAACTCAGAAAAGCCTTTGTTTCAATAGGGTTTTTTGGATGATTGTGTCCAGGGTTCCTTGGGATTTTTATTGTTTTGTTTTAATATAAAGCATTTACTGCCTATATGCTTTTATAAGATAGAGGACTCAAAGACTTAGGCTTTGCAAAACAGAAGGTAATGCAGACTGTGATGGTCCTACATCCCTGCAGGAGTTTATTTCACCACTTTGGGCCAATCCTGAAAAAGATACAGTTCCTGCTTTTTTGCAATAATTTTGCATTACGCTTTGGTAGAGAGCTCTCTGGTCCTTGAGCAATGAAGACATTGTACCTTGCTCATTGTACATTGCTCATTTTACTTGAGCAATAAAGATGTTGTTGTCAATAGGTTAAAAAATCTTTTAAATAACTTGTGTCATCAAAGACACTAAGAACCTTGAGAATCAGGGCTGAAATGCTGTACTCCTTAGGAATGACTGGTCTTTTCATTTAATATCTAAAAATGCATTCTATGGAATATTAGTCAAATCTTGCACTGGCTCTGCTAAGACTGAGTTAAAGAAAGACCAGGAAGCTTTCTAAAGTTAATCCAAACTGATTTAAAATACCACATGTGGGGATGATGATTCCTTCAGAAGTAAGAAGAGGTAGGGTGACCGGACCTGGAGTCGAACTAGAGGTTGACAATCTAATGTAACAAGGGAGTGAGATGCTGAGCAGCCATGTTTGTTCATATGGATGTGGTGTTCTGAGACCAGTAGCCAATGTCCACGAATTTGTGTGGGATTTGGTTACCAAGAAAAAGAAATTAATGTATAAGCGTTATAGACATTAGAGTCCTCCTTACTAGTGAAGTCAGTCATTTAGATAATTTTTTTTAAAAATCCATACCTCTGAACCAGCTTATCCCTTCCAATGGGCTGCAAATATTTGATTGTTACACATTTCCAATTGATATGGATAATGGTGAAAGACAAAGAAAGGAAACTCAAATCTTTCATTGTTCCTTTTCCAGCATGGTCATGCTTCAAACAATTGGAAGCTCAGCCTGTATTTATGAATCCTATTTGAAAACCTACTGCTGCAAAAAGACAGATTTCACCAAATGCCACATTCAAACAAAGGTCTCTCTAACAATTTATAAAGTAAAGGGGCAATGGCATTTGCAGGCATAAACAACACTCAGAACCATTTAAGAAAGTAATTTTTTTAAAGCCATACATACACTGCTGACTTTTCAGAAAGGTTAGAACTTTATGAGATTCAGAATCAAAAACTGATGTGACCTACATAAAAGAATCACTCTGATTTCTTAATTAAACCAAGCTGTAACTGCACACTTGGTTAACAGCCGCCAAAGAAATTATGCAATAAATCTTCTGACTGTCCTCCAAGAATGTGCAGAGGAAGGCAGTGAGGAAGAGGATGGTGGTGAGGAAGAACAAGATGGGAATATTCCATGTTAGCCTCTTTAACATCCCCTTGCAGTGGGTCTGAGGCTTCCAGCATAAAAGTCAAACAACTGAAATTATCACATCTGTAGCACTAGGTTGGGAAAAGAGCCCAAATGTTTTAACAGCTGCTTTTTTCTTTTTTTTTTTTTTTTTTCCTTTACCTAGTTTGCTTCAGGATCTGATTTCTTTCTGAACGGGTGGGCTTAGTGCCTGCCAGGAGCCCAGCAGGGAATGTTTACTCTGAGACACACAGAGATGTTTCCCTTTCTTCTCAAGCAATATTTTTTTTTTAAGGAGGGAGGGTGGGGATTTCGCTCAAGAAAGGTTCTCTTAAAACAAACACACCTTACGAAAATGTGTTAATTTGAAGGTTCTTTTTCTGTTCTGTGAAAAATCTATATGAAAAATAAATCAAGGAAAACCACATCACACATTACTGCTGCATAGCTGTCTTCTATGTCTACCGGCCCAGCCTTTGCAAAATGCTTGCCATTTGCAGTGTCTCAGGCAAGGACTTTAACTTCACTGTGGATTTCCTGTGATTTCAGCCTTTGCTTGCTCTCTACCAGAACGGCTGTATCACTGCCAGCCTCTTGCAGAGCCAGACAAAGCCGCTCTGAGCTGTGATTTGCACCAGTACTTACTCCAGTTCCATGCAGATTTCTATTACTAAACCCAGTTTACTGAATCTACACCATATGCAGCTGCACTTATGTTGAATTTACTGCATGGACAAAGTCTCCCATGCCAAAGTCTAAAATACTGAGTGTGGTTCATCAGAGATAATAAGTAATGCCAAAGACCCTGACAATGTTTCTATTTTCTTCTCCTCATTCCATATACAGAGTCTCACTGCTATATCTGAGAGATTTCAAGCCAGTGGATATACACACAGCACACAGGGAACACATATATATGTTCAAGTCATTCATGATAAATGAACAGTGTGACAAGAACAATATCCTTCATTCCTTTCCCCAGCTTCTACACATGCCCACTGTTCACAGCAACATGGGAGAACAAAAATACTTTCTAAAGACAAAATAAGTTTGTCAGCTCAATGCAGGTACCCAAGACACTGAGCTAGGAGTTTAAAAAAAACCCAAAACAAACAAAACCATAAAAACACCAAGAACACAACAACATCAAAAAAAGCTGGATGACTAAGATTTATTAGTCAAGTAGTGATTCCAATGTAATTTTGTCTTGTCGCTTTGAGAGGGCAGAGCTGCATGTTCATGTGTGGTCTCAGCACTCGGGGTGTGGTTAGATCTTTAGCTCTGGGAAGAGGTTTTGGAACAGTCCTGCTAATTTTTTTTAAGCAGTCGGTGTTTCATCCCACAAGAAATATTATGAACTCCTGGTATTTACTGTTCTTAGAGTCTGCCAGTCCTCACTGCAATCATCAGTAGAGAACAATTACGTTTGCAATGCCCTACTTGTCAGGGATGAAGTCAGATCTTTTCCTGGTTTATTGGATGATAGGTCTCTGGCGACAAGTCTTTTTTGCTGTCTGTCTCCAGTTGGGAGTACAGAGAGAAATCTCTCTATTCTCTGGTGGCACTTCAAGTCTAAACTATCTTTAGAAAATGTGTTTTGATTTAGTCATCTGCTTACAGAGACCCATTTGCTTGACTTTACTGGATGGAATTTGAGAAATGGCAATGCAAGTAAACTCGTGACTTGCTTCTTGGAGGTTACTACCAAAAGGGCAGAGGGAACAAATGGGATACCAGTCATTTGACAACTGCACCAACTTCCTCACTTCCACATGCTCTACAAAGTGTTGGCTTTGATCTAAAAAGTTCTTAGATGTTCACAACAAGGATTTTGGTGTCCATTCATCCTGTGAACTGAGACAGCTCAGCATAGTATACATTAATCACCTGTTGTATTGTCTAGGCTTCACTTCCCTAAGTGCTCTGTAACAAACACAGTTCGTTGCTCTTAGGTTGAGTCAGTGTAACCAGACATTTAAATCCATGCTGCTGACATGAAGGTCAGTTTTGTCTTTGTTGTTATCTCTGTTGACCCATTTTTGGATGGTAACATTGCCCAGAGTTGGAATCATAGTTCTAAGGGAACTCAGGAGGTCCTACAGCATCAACCTCTGAGCAGTGCCACATGTAACCAGTTGCCACTTTGACTTTGAACTACTGGCAGCTACCCTTTGAGCCCCAAAAATGCAGTCAGCCTTTCATTCACTTTTTAATCCACCCATCTAGGCCATATTTGCCTAATTTGGTTACAAAGATACTATGGCAAACCTAGTCACAACTTGACTAATGTCAAGGTAAATTCTAAGGTTAAGTCAGTCACAGAACTGTACCTTTAATCTGCAACTTAACAAATGCTTTAAGTTAATATAAATTAGCAATAGCACTGAAAGGTATTGTTCCCTCTCCTACCACCACTTGGCCAGCATAAATCCCTGTAG
Source organism: Scolopax mira (assembly GCA_004320125.1). NCBI lineage: Eukaryota > Metazoa > Chordata > Aves > Charadriiformes > Scolopacidae > Scolopax > Scolopax mira. The sequence goes on along the minus strand of BJBW01000325.1, from coordinate 4,991 downwards.
TAAGAACTTAATGGAGGTGAAACTGCTTCTTCAAATGGCAGTGTAGGTGCCAGCTGCATTAAAGTATTTGTCCAGGTGTTAACTTAAATACTGGGTCAGGGTCACAATTTTCAGCCATTTTTCTCTGAATAAGCTTTGTACATATTTGCATTTCTAAATTCTGTGCCCTAGTTTACTAATAGAAGATATCAAATGAATTAAAGGCACAAGCAAATCAAATAACCAGTGACACTAGCAGGCAGTTACGCTCATCTTGCAGCAACAGCAGTGCCCAAAGGGCCACATGCATGTGCTGAAAGCCTTTTTAGTCACCTGCAAAGTGTTTTTTTGTCAGACATCACCAATCAGCTTTCCCAACAACTTTGCAACAGCCATGAGCTCTTTTCCACCTGACAGAGGCCAACATAAATACTGGGTACTTGAGATATCTTCTCAATGGTAGGCAAGACAAAGCCTGTATGAGGGAAGAAACCCCATAAGACAGAAAGAGATCCATGCTCCCTTTCATAATCCCAAGAGGCTGAGCTGGCTAGGCAGAAGGAGCCTGGGGGAGGCAAAGGGTCAGCACTGTAGGGAGGTGAGAACCTAGGGAAAGACTAATCCCTCAGGAAGGTATGTAGAGACAACACATACAGCCAGAAACCAGGCTTCATGGTGCTCCACTCAGGGCTTGAGGAGGTAACTTGTTATGAAGCAGGAAGAGCAAAGCTGGTCCCTCATGGTAGCAATCACAGAGCCACAGGGTAGCCCCAGGGCAGGGTACTCACCATGGCTCCTGAGCAAGGAGACAGAACAGACCAAGAGACAGTTGTCAGGTCCAAACAGGAGTCCCAATAATAAGGTTGTAGCACACTGATGAGGCAGGCCTGAAATCAATCCAGAAAGCCAATTTATAGGTCAGTGTTCAAGTCAAGTCCAGGCCAGACAGAGCCATAGCAGCAAAGTAGGACCAAAGGTGATCCAGGAATCCAGTCCATATGCTGAGATCCAAATCAGCTATACCCTACAGTTTAGCACTCACCCAGCCCAGCTTAAACTAATGGTAAAAGCCTTGGGCTGAGCTTAAACAGGGTTCCTGGGCTCATGGGCGTGGCTGCAGGCTCCAGGTGAGACTGGTCAGAGTCATTACAACTAATTAGTGTCCTCAGGGCTCTGACAAATGTATGCATGAAAGTGTAAGTAAAATGGAGAATCCCTGGTCACCACATCTCTACTAACTTCATCCTTTATATACCTTAGGTATTAAAGTATTAAAAACCTGTTCATCCTGTGGCAAAATTATTGTAAATTAGCTGCAAATAATTCTAAGATTTATGTACTTTTGCCAGCCAGCAGAGCTCTCAATAGGTATCATTCTCTGTCAGTCTGAACAAAATAAACTGATTTTTGCTGCTTTGTTAATTCATTTTAGAATTTGTTCCATGAACTTACTCTCCATAGCAATATCTGTACCTAAAGTCGGGGATATAAGAGTGAAATACACTCATAAATTGAAAATAATATGAAACTATGGGTTTGTCTGAGCAACTTGGTCTAGTGGGAGGTGTCCCTGGCTATGGCAGAGGGGTTGGAACTAGATAGTCTTTACAGTCCCTTCCAAATGTAACCATTCTAAGATCCTATGCATCAACGTGTCATTTCAAACAGATAAGATATATGTGACATACACTGTCATCTAGATATCAGCATTCTATGTAAATGGTGGTTAAATTGAAATCTCTTGCAGTATAACATGGACAAAATACGAATAAAGTAAAGCAAGAAAATAAACACCTATATTTATTTTCCAAATGAGGGTTCCTTCAGGGCAGAGGGAGAACTTCTTATCTTAAAGTCATCTCTTTTTCAAACTTGAAAAAAGCTTTCTGTATTGATAGGACACAAGTAACAAGTACAAGTCACTCCCACTTAAAGAGGAGCAATGTATATGGATTGAGCAGATTTCAGGGTTAGAAATTTATTGTAGAGTTTATTTAGTTCAGATGAAGAGCTCACTTTCACATCTTGAGTGACTTACCAGTCTGACTCAGCAATGAATGTGTCAGTAGTAAAACTGGAATTCAATCAAAGAACAGTGAACAGGAACAGGTGATCTCTGGGCCTATGCCTCACCCACAAAGCCTAAGATCAGAGACCTGGGAATGCTTCTATGCTTCTTTACTCTCAGGTCCAGTTGAACACACATGATCTGTATCAGTGACAGACCCATACATGCACTGTCTTTTCCTCGTGCTTTTCCAGACAAGGAAATTTAAGTGTGCATATGGGAAGAGAATAACAGGAAACCTTAGTCTGGTCTGAAGCCTGGTTGTGGAGGGGAATCTGATATAGATTAACATGCAGATTTGGTGCAGTGGTAGTGACTGGCCCATATTTCTGCATCTGTGTACTACCTTCCTTTCAAAATTCCAGAAATATATTATTATTATTATTGTTGTTGTTGCTGTTGTTGTTGTTGTTGTTATTATTTAGAAAATGGAAGAAAAAATATTGGAAAATAATAATTGCTTTTTGGCAACTTTATTCTTAACAAGCCTTTCCCTTCTAAGTGATGCTGTATGAATTCTTAAATTGAGTATTGAAAGGCAGTACAGAATATCCACTGTATTATCCAGAAACCATCTACTGTACTACCTACAATGCAAACCATTTAGCACAGTGTCCTGTCCACATTTTCAAGTTGACTTTTGAGGAAATTCTCAAAGAATATTTTTATTCTCAAAGAAAATTAATAAAAACTTTCTTCATTAAGCAGGAGTTAGATCACATTCCAGTTCAAATGGAATAACTTCCACTGGAATGAATGGTGCAAGACTCCGGTAGACCAGAGAAGGAAATTACCTTGAATGTAGTTAGTAGGAAATGCTAAAAAGCTAAAAAAGGATTTTAGCTAAAAACTAAAAAGCAGGACATCCTTCCCACTTGGATAAAGCTGACTCTTATAGCAAAATACTTAAGAAACATTCAATTTCTTAATTTTATTTCACTGCTGTCTCATTTTTCTGATGAAGTTAACCTGACATTTCAATGAAGAAAGAACATCAGCAATAAAAGGTTAAGGCTGTTTAACAGCTTAATAATATTGGTTCCAAGTTTACCATGGGATTAACATCCTAATGTCTTTCAAAAAGAGACCTGTTTACAAGGACAGAATAAGAACGCTTCACTCCTTTAGTCCGGTACTAAAAGGCTCTTTACGTACTCCCATGACCTAAACAAAGCAGTTCTATCTGAGTATCTCCTAACATTTGAACTGAAGTAACATTCACAGTCTCTCTCTTTTGTTTCTTTTCAGCCTAGAGAAGATTTATAATCTTTTCTGTCTGGGAGGTGTGTGACTAAGAATGGATGAACCTCTGTGAGCACTGTACTGAAGAAAATGAAAACAAAAGGATAGCACAAGATGTCACTCCACCATCTCAAAATCAAAAGTTGGGATCTTAAGTTACAAACAAACTTCACGTGGGGAATTTTAGCCACAGAGAAGAAAATAAAGCCTGAGTTGTTATAAATGAGCTTTTGAAAATAGCGACACCAGACTACGGAGTCAAGGTATGAGCATGGAGTGTAATATGCAAGCCACAGCAATCTGTACTTTGAGGAAGAGAATATATTGCATTTACAACCTTAAATTCCATATGAGGTTATGGGTTTGAATTGGATTTTTGAAAGGTAAACAAACCAAAACAAATGAGAAAGTATATTGTTTGGACTTGAGTGAGAGAAAAAATAATTTCAGATTGATACATATTCTTTTAACTTTTCTTAATTTATTTTTTAAATCTTTGACTGAAAAAAAATGTCTCTGTTCAACTCCTAAGGATTTACTCTATGAAGGAAGAAGGAGGCAGGAGGAGCTAAGCTCTCCCTATGAACCTCCCTTTCACATCAGTGTCAAATAACAGGGGAGAGGCTGAAGCAGAGTGCAGCCCCAGCAGCTTGCAGCCATGAATGTGATAGCCAAAACTGCCAAGAGTTTCACTGGAACAGACAAGAAAATCCGTAATAGGATCTAGAGCATAATTTATTCACAAGCTTCTTTCTAATAGTCTTCCCAATTGTCATTACAAGAGGTTACCCTGCACCGTGATCATCCATACAGTCACTAAAAGAGTCCTCAGTCATATTTTTTTATTATATAAACATTTAATTACCATAAGAAACTTGCTATGTTTTTGCTCCAAGGAATTTGAGTTTCAAGTTCCATAAATAAACTATGGAAAATCATTTAGATCAGGTTAGGATCTTAGTGTAAGTTATTCAGTCTTCTTTAACAGTTAGTAGAGGAATGGGCACATCCAGGAGGTGTTTCGTCTCATATTTGTATATATTAAAGGAATATGAAAGGAATAAAATAGCTTCAGGAGGTTCTCCTCTTTCTCTCTCTCCAGTCTTTCCCTGCTAAGGAAAAGTTATGCAGCTGGTTTGAACTATACACATAACACCGGCCTTGGCACACATCTTCTCTCCAGGAGCAATAGCAAAATAGCATGGGAATCAGTACACAAGGAGGCTGATTCTCCCTCCTCTCCTATAGTGTGATCCATTCCTGGCAGCATCTGGCATGCAGTGGTTTTGATACTGCCTGAGCCACAGGCAATATCTGGATCATCCTTCCTAGTAAGCTTGGAAACCTACCCTGACTATGTGTCTAACTCCTTGAGCCCATCTTCATACACAGTTCATAAATGATAACCTGTGACAATGAGTTCAACCAGTTAATAATTATACCTTGTGTTCTTTAAACACCAGATCTGATAACAAGGAAGGAAGCAAAATAAAGGGATTTTTCATAACACGCAAGCTGCTCCTAGACTTAAGTTTAAATAGGAATATAACTGATTTTTAGATACTATGAGGAATTCCATTGGCTGTAGGAGCAACCTTTTCTGAATTAAGGTCTCTGTCCCAGATCCCAGTGAACAGCCAGGTAATGGTAATGTTTTCAAACATCATGCTTTTTGCTTCAGTTCAGGTGAATCAGAGTCCAT
>BJBW01000324.1:134146-150365 GCA_004320125.1 Scolopax mira | reverse complement strand
ATCACCTCTCTGGACCTGCTAGCAATGCATCTTTTGATGCAACCCAGGATGTGATTGGTCTTCTGGGCTGCAAGTGCCCACTGCCCACTCATGTTCAGCTTCTCATCCATCAGCACCCCCGTTTCCTCACAGATGTTTTCTAATAACTCATCCCCTAATCTGTTCTGATGTTGAGGATTGTTCTGGCCCAGGTGCAGAAGCTTGCACTTGCTCTTGTTGAACCTTATGAGGTTCACCTGGGCCCACCTTTCCAGCCTGTCCAAGTCTCTCTGGACGACATCCCATCCCTCTGGTGTGTCGACAACACCACACAGCTTGGTGTTTTCTGCAAACTTGCTGACAGTGCATTTAATCCGTCTGTCCGTATCATCGATAAAAATGTTAAACAATATCAGTCCCAGCACGGACCCTTGAGGGACACCACTTGTCACTGCTCTCCATCTGGACTTCGAGCCATTGAGTACAACCTCTGGACGTGATCATCCAACCAATTCCTTATCCACTGAACAGTCCATCCATCAAATCCGTATCCCTCCAATTTGGTGAGCAGGATGTTGTGGGTGACTGTGTCAAAGGTCTTACAGAAGTCCAGATAGATCACGTCCATAGCTCATCCCTTTTCTACTGACCTAGTCACTTTATCATAGAAGGCTGCTGGGTTAGTCAGGCAGGACCTGCCCCTAATAAAGCCACATTGGCTGTCCTGAATCATCTCCCTGTCCTTCGTGTGCCCAAGCATGGCATCCAGAAGGATCTGTTCCATGATCTTCCCAGGCACAGAGGTGAGGCTGACAGGTAGGTAGTTCCCAGGGTTGACTTCCAAAACATTAGCTGGAAACTTAGACATCATCTTGCAGCCTGGTGTTCAGTTACATGCTCAAATATGCTAAATTTGGGATCTGATCCTTTGACAAGACAGCTTTTTGTGTACTCCAATGCCATGACTTCGAAAGGGCTCCTGAAAAATAAGGGAGTACACAAAAAGGTGGCAGAGGAGCTTCAACAGGGACAAAACAAACATAAGGCACCCAGAGAAAAATAACTTAATTTATGGGCACATAATGCTAAAACTGTAACTAGAAGTTACAACTCGAGTAAGAGAACCTTAAGTTAACACTTACAGTTCTCTAAAATCATTTACTCAACATGCAGATGCAATCAAAAAAGAACAAATAAAACACCGGACATCATCAGGAAGCTAGAGAATAAAAACAAGTGTCATTTTTAAACTAGGAATAAAACTTTGGTGAATCCATATCTCAAGTCCTGTGACACTAGTCTTCACACCTCAAAAAAGATGTAGTAGAATTAGAGGAGGTAAAGAGAAGGACAACTAAGAAGACAAAGAAGACAAAATGAGTAGAGATGAAAGTGGGTGATACTGCTCACTTTTGAGGAAAAGGCTGTGGGTGGATTTGGTTTACTGCCATAAAGGACAAAATAAGTGGAAACTTACTCACCAAATCCTGCAACACTAAAGGTAGGAGCAGTCTCTTGAGGCAGACTGGTTTCAGGCAGTAATGTGCACTTCTATGCAGCAAGCAAGGAACTCCACAATCTTGCTTCCACAAGAGGTTGTGGAGGTAAACAGTGTGAGTTGGGGCAGAAAGGCATTCAATAAATTCACAGACAGTAGACCTATAAATGTATATTTAATAGGAATTGGCAGAGCTGTACTTCTAATATCCCAGATAAAAACATGGATATTGGGGGAAGACAAAGACTGCAGGCAATGGTAAGGCTGACCTGCTTTCCCTAATAGCCTCTCCTACTGCCTGTGGGCTGGATGAACCATTGGTCTGATCCACTAGAGCACTTCTTACGGTAGTGATGAGCATACTTTAGGGATATGGAGGAACCTCCAAAAAGGCAGAAACACCTCATAAGCTTTTTTTAAAGAAGTCATGTTCTCCAAATTCAGCAAGCCTTATAAAGACAGAGAGAAAAACAGTTGTTTTAATTTGCTTTTCATAAAGTAATCTTCATTTTGTCATATATTCACATGCAATCTTACTTCCAAAATGTAAGGAAAAAAAAAGCCTAAACCAAACCAACAATAATCCACCTGTTTTCAACATTCCTGCAATGTTTTCTAACACCTACAGGTCCCTTTCATGGCCCATATGAACCCCCAGCAGTACTCAGATTTGAGAAAGATTAAGCAATTACAGTTGCAAACTTTATTCAAATGAGCACACGATATTGATATTAACGTATGCCATGATAGCATTTTCTGGCCTCTAACACACTTTTCTTTTACTGCCACTGCGTAAGTGAAAGTTTTCATTCAATTCCTAGTAATTACATTCACATCTTTCCCATGAGTTGACAACTTGATTACAAGTTGCAGGAATAGTTCAACTTTTTCTTACAAACATATATATATATATATATTTAATTTTGTAAAACTAAACATAATCTGACATCTTCTTGCACATTTAGTCAGCAGTTCCTTGGGTTCCTTTAGAACAATTTTGCAGGCAGATTCTTTAAAATCTTTTAAAACTGCTTCTGAAAGTTCCTCTCCAGAATATGTTGTTTTATAGTTTTAGGGATCAAGGTCCTCCTGTGTTCAGTATAAACTTCAATACAGTTACGGCAGGTAGGAGTAAAACCAGATTCAGTCAAGTATCCCTTCCAAACAGCATCAGGCTTTGGTGGTTGTTGAATATTTTATTTTAGCTTTTCTTCTACAACAGGATTTAAGATTGTGGTGGAATGGAATACTGTGGTGAATACCCTCTGCCAAAAGACTGAGATGAGTTGGCCAGTCTTCTCTCTCCCTTCCCCCTTTCCTGTTTTGTTTGTTGCTTGAATAGATGGCAAAGACGTCCTTTTCATGATTTTATGTGCTTTCTCTGAAGCTGACAGTAGCTGCCTAGAAACAATAGCTTCTTGCATCACATAGAAAATGTCTACCAGCACCTACTATAGATGTTTCCAACTGGTACTATTTGCCTTTCATGACCCACCCTGTCAAATAGTGGTTTGTTTGGGTTTTTTTTAATTGCCTTACTTTGCACTACTACCTTTAGGAAGGACATTTGTCATTACCAAATTTATCACAGAGCTTCCAACTGTTGCTCCAGGTTAAAAGTCGGAAGCCTTTATTCTTATACAAGTTTAAAACCCGTGTTTTTTCCCTTATCTTAACAAGGTTCTGAAAGCTCAAACCAGTAAGAAAACTTTGAGTAATGTTTTATTTCTTCTTTGTAGTTTCTTCTTAGTTATATATAAATACTTATATATATATAAATACTATATATATAAATACAATATAAATACTATTGTAAGTTAAAAATCATCAGGTTGTGATTTATATTCATCTCATTCATCATCACTTGAATTCCTATCCTATTAAAAATGTCAAGGTGAGCTGGGAAGTGCAATTCATAATGTATACAAGAACATGCAAACATAACCCAAAAAATAATCAGAAACTAGGGAGTATTTCAAAATGAAAGTGTCTATTTGCTTTTCAAATTGAATTCATTTCCACTGCCCTCTTCATAGAGCCAGAGATCCTCACCACCACAACGTTTTGCATGCCTGCATCTTTAGCAAACACTTTTATAGATCTGTTGGAAATACACCTTAAACTCCATATGTAGCTCAGCCATAAGGGGAAAGTAACACATTTTGGCGATTGCAACACATGCAGCACTACACAACAAAAATTCTAGATCCAACCTGTGCGATGGCACAAGCACAGTACGCACCTCGCTCCCCAAGAGAAAACTTTAGACAAACCTCCCTCCATTCCCATACACCTTCAGGGTGTTCATCCGCTGGAAACAACTTTTAGCATACTGTAAGTAACAGAAGAGACTGACAACACTCACACTTCTGATACCTGGGATTACACAGAGCTGTCTGTGCCTGGTGGGAGCCATGAGAAACTCGCACTTGCACTTGATAAACCTTCTACGGGATTGCTGGTCACTTGAAAGCAAGCTACCTCATTCCCCTTTGGGAAAAGCATGACCACCCACTGACAAAAAACGTAACCAAAGTCCAACAGATTTTGTTATATGACATTATCTGAAGTAACTTTGTTACTGCTTGAGATCAGACAATTAGTCTTACAGACTTGGCCTTAGCAAGGAAAGCAGCAGACTGGTCCCTTTACCTGGGAAACTTAAAAGCAGCTTATGCCTGATGCCACCAGAACTGACACTAACCAAAACCAATAACCTATACTGAAAACATATTATTTGAATAAAGCAAGATTAAAAAACCAAAACTCTTACTACCATATTGAAGGCTTTAAGCAGCAAAATCCTTCAGCAAAATCCTTCATTTGACTCAAGCGTCAAATACACGATCAGGATCAGTGTTACTAAACAAGACTATGTTATCCAAAAAAAAAACCCACACCCAAAAAACTGATAAAGTGGCTTATTTATCAAATCTAACTGATAATTCAATTTTTTTAAAATGCCACTTAAAGTTTTGGTTAGACATACAACTGCACAGAGTTATCTTCAAGAACCTCTACTTACTCCTTTTAACTAGATGATTCTAAAATTAACTTGGCTTCCTAGCAATGTAAAAGTACAACTGAATTTAGACTGTAATAGTAGACTTACTGAAAGTCTTCTAGGAGTGTTCTGCTCATGTAAATGATTCAGTGCACTACACACATTAAAAAACCCTAATAAGCCTCAGACTGATAAATTCATTCTCTTTTCCACAAAAGGCAATTTTAATGGAATTTTTCACACAGCTTTTTTACCTTTTGTCTAACAGATGTAAAAGCTAGTTTCACATATTTAGCATCGACCAAATTCAAAGACAGCAAAGGTAACTCCACAGAACTCCACTTTCCAATGGGGAAACAGCAATGCCGTCCCTCTCAGAGAACTACCTGTGGCTACTCTGGCTCCCAGGAGCGACTACCAGGCGTGGAGAGGAGCCCCACAAGAGAAGAACATCCACCCCCCTGTTCTGCCTCCAACGGTGCCTCCTCTTGAGAAGAGCATTTAACATGGCAGGGGTACTGCACCGTCTTGTAGTAAATCAATGACTTTGGATGTTCTGAGCCATAACTGACCTGTTTATTGTTATACCTTCTGGGCACCTGAAGAAAATGCATTTCCAGGGTGTCAGACACTGCAGGTAGTGTCTCATAGCTACACACCAACTACAGAATTCAAAGCGTCCCTTTACAGGGGCCAAAGGCATAGGAAAATGATGTTGATTGTCTGTTTCTCTGTACTGGGAACACTATAGCAAGCTACGTAGGGGCTTTTTAAATCTTCTAGTGAAAATAAAACAGCAGTGTAACAACTGTGAATGTTTAAAGAAATGGAATGTGGACAGAAAGAGAAGAACCTGTGTGTGCCTGTACAGGTTCAAGCATGTAACTAACATCAGTTTAAGCCAACCCACTTCTGGATTACCACGGTTTTATTTCTCTGCCCTTCCTCCCTCACCTCCCTACAACACATTTAGCTAAAAACTAATACTGATGCAGTGGACAGACAAGAGCAGCACAGAGTTAAACATCTTAAACAGATATGGAATCACAAACATTGGCAAAATTAATGATTATTAAAGGCAAATTACATTCTTTAAAACTCCTTAAGTACAAAAGTTACGAACACCATGCCTGAGCACATATTTTGTTTACTACACATTCTCATTAATGGACAAAGTTAAGACTGTTTGGGAATCCTTTCTGAAGACTTCCACATCTTAATTTTTGCAGTATGTTAGAAATTTAACTCTGAGAAGTGAACATAAGCCTTTAATGATTGAAAATTATTGAATTCTCTTCCTCTGTGGACAAAACATATTGCAGACACTTTTTCTCTACACCACATTTTACTGTTCACAGTGGGTTGGTCACAGCATCCTCTTTCCTCATTCTGAGGCCAGCCATGCAGCATGGTGAGGAAGACGAGATACCTCAACAAACAGTAAGATAAAAAAAAGTTTAAAAAGAAAAATCACACTTTATAATAAAAGCAGTAAACATTTACAAAGGAAGAACTTAAATAGGAGCACAACAATCAAGCAAATTTATTCCATTCTGTTACTAATTTTTCAAACACACACAAAAAAACCATCAGTGGCACATTCCACAGGTCAAGTCATCAAAAATGCTACAGATTTGGTGCTCCCAGGAAGAAGCTTACCTACTAAATACTTCACACTCTTCACTCACTTCTTGACATTGTCCTATGGTAAGTGGATATTAAAATAACTGAAAAGGCTAATTTTTTCTAGAGAAAAGAGAAAGAGATAATTTTGCAATACCATTACTCTTCAGTCAGATATGACCTCTTCCCAATGGTTAGAGGGAAAAAAACATGCAACACAAGCTGTGTAATCCTAGTAGCCATATACAGCTTTAAAGACATTATTGCCTGTATGTAATGCTGTATTAAACACGCTTATTGAACAAAGATGAGAATATTCTCCAAAGATCAGGACTTCAACTCTTGTCATTCAAAAGCTATTTATACAAAATACAGAAGGACTACATAAATATCTGAGTATCTGCAAGTTACAGTGAAAATCCACTTAGTGCATAACAAGAGCTGAATGCTTAAAAAGAGATTTCAAATAGGACACAAAAAATGTAACACATCCTCCTGGGTTCAACCCTTCTGTAGGAACAATCTGCAGAAACTCTGGATGTAACAATACAAGGACCTACACTGGATAAGCAAGACTAAATGTTGGACCCATTAGCTGGACCACCAATAGCAGACTTGAAACCCTGCGTGTGATCTGGCCACGATGGAAGGACAAAGACACGCTGTGTCCGTATGGCTTACACAGAGATTAGGTAATTGAGTCAAATGATTTAAATGCGGTAACAAAAAAGTCTTAACCACAGGGAATGAATAGATGTATGTCACCAAAGGAAAGAGTAAAAGCACATTACCATTTAAATTTGTCCTCAAGAGCTTGTAAAATAGGATGACTACCCAAACCTGAACAGAATTTTTATAGCTTTGTTTTATCTTCTACCTTGCTATAAAACCATTGTTGCTATTGGGACTTTTACATGAAGATCAAGATCATCATCCGCTCAACTCTAAGAAACAGAAACATCAATTTCACAGAAGGTGGCCTTTAAAGAAAAAAAAAAAAAAAAAAAAACAAACCACACAGCCCTTACCATTACAAAAATTAGTCTTGTTTCTATTTGAAGGCAAGTAACCATGATGTTTTGGCTAACCTAAAGAGAGACGATCTGCCAGTACGTTTGGACTAGATGGATTATCTTTGACCGTGACCTGTTCCAGCTGCTTCAGAGACAAGTGAAGAAAATTCTCAAGCAGGCAATTACCAAATAACACAGCCACAGGCAAGATTTCTTCCTACCTCCCATCAGTTAGAGGTTATTTAAACTACACACTCAAGAATAAACAAAACTACCTTTTAGGGTTGCTGGTGTATTTTTAAAACTTTTCATGTAAAACTGGATATTCCTACCATCCTTCTTAAAATTCTGCTCTGCTTCAAGCCTACATCTCCTCTGGCAAAAAGCTCCATGTGATAACTGTACCTCATCTATCCTTCTTTATCAGTTTTAAGTTTTCTCTTTCAAACACTGACAGCTTTCCTGTTCTTGGATTTTGAAAAAATGAAACTCATGATCTTTTTTACATCATTTGATGGTTAATCCCTAAAAATTCAGTGTTTTTCTTGTCCTGGAAAATCAGTCAAATCTTTGGTCCCTCTTCCCATTGCAGGAATGCCCCTTCTCCTTCTTTCACGTTATTTCTGACAGCAAGACCACAATTGTATTCCCTCCTCCTCCCCCCCATACCAACTCCCCCTGCTTTCCAAATGAGCGAACACATAATTAATTTCTCTGTCAATCTAGGTATTATTTCAAAGGTATTATACAAAGACAGGGAGAATAGGAACAGTCTGAGGAGGAAATGGACAGAACACAATTGGAATGAAAAAGTAAAGGAAAACCAACAACCAGCCTACTACAGGGCACAAGAGATTCACCCTACTCCCGCAAAAGACCAGATATATGTCTGTGGAGGAAACGTGAGGTATTCTTTCTCTAAGCAGTTACATAGGTCTTTGTCATCACCTATGGGACAATGCACCAGAAGGGGAGATACAGGTGGCGTAAGTTGACAGGTAAAGCAGTGGGCTACTATGATCTAAGTAAAGAGAATTCTTCAACAGAGAGATGCCCATATGCAGACCTCAACATGGAGCATCTTCTGGACAAGAGCAATAGAGTGGGTCTTGTGGGTTCCTTCTGGCCCCCTCTCTCCTTCCCTAAGCTTCCATGTGGCAAGGAAGAGCTTCCAAGACTGGAAATGCAGCCCATTCTTAGTCACCCACAACCTAAACCAAACAAAACCTCTCCTGTTTCCAAGACAGATCCCAAGGTTTACTTCAAGCAACACAGATAAATTACACTGTAGTAAATTTCAGTATTGGTAATTATTATGAACCACCAAATTAGCTGATCACTTAATATGCTCTTACATGACATAAGCATAACTAGCTATTCCAATTATAACTGGAAATATTATCTGCAGCTCTAGACAACATTTATACTAATGTTTACCCACTGAGAAAAAACAGATACACAGCAAACAGCTCTGCAGCGTCAGTCCGCGAAAATGTTGGGTTTTATCCAAACACTGGTTTTCATGTGTTTTTGGCCATGAGTTCTAACAATGCCTTTCCTTTGTACAACATCTATTTTCTATTCAGTCCTATAAGAAATCTCTCATGAAACACTTAAGTGTAATTAGACCTTGTCAAAATGACAGAATACATAACTTTTCTTTCCAGAATGTTCTGGTCTCATTCGCACATTTATTGTGTTTTCCATGTCTTTGCAATTTTGCTGTAGTGAACAACTATGATCTGTAACATTGGTGTTTCACCCAAAAAAACCCAAAAACAAACAAAAAATGCTTTTATGATTTTCTGTTAGGTTTTCTTTTTATTTAAAGAAAAGTAGAGTTATCTGGAATTAATAAAATTCTGTATTCAGAAAAGTGTTTAGCTTAAGTGGCAGACAGATGGGAAAAAACCTTTATTCTTCTCTGGATTCAGCCAATAAACAGGTAACGAAGGAAGTTTTAAAGAAATTACTATACCTCTCAAAATAATATTTACTTTTAAAAAAGGACTCCTGGCAGACAAGACAGCATGTGGAAAAAAAAAAAAAAAAAGGCCAGGCCAACACATCGCTTTCTCCAAAACCGTCTTGAAGAGTTTTAATTGTGCTGTCAGCCAAGGGTGGCTGGTATGGCACACAGCCCTGATTCTGCCCATGATACAGTCCTGAGTAGAGGTCACTCCCTGTTACTGAGCCAGAAGATCCTATGTGAAGACTTCCACTCCATTCTGGCCATGTGCTTCCCACACCCCGACACTGCTGGGGTCAGAGATCCCTCTGACAGCTGTCGGAACTCACTAATCGTGTGGAAAACTAGCCCGTGCAGAAGTTTTCTACTGTGTTTAGTGAATCAAATCATCAACCAATGTCTTAAATCATCATGATCAGAAAAAAAAAATCATTGGCCACACTGGAAGGAAGAGAGAGTCTGTAGGAACCCCACAGATGACAGAGAGACAGGCAGCAAGACTCCTGTGAGGAGCAGCTAGATGATGAGACCACAGCTCAGGTTGGAAACCTGCCTCCTGAAAGGCAATGCAATCTACTGCTGACTGTCCCTCAGTACCTTTCTCAAAATGCTCTCCTCCACTTACCTAGGACAGTTTCTCCTACACTTCAACAGGGAGAGAATGACAGAGGGCTGTGGCAGCCTGAGATGGAACGGGTCATCTCCCCTCCAAAGTTAAAAAAACAAGCAAGCCTCACCACAACCAGGACCCCACCAGCTCTGGTATGACACTGCAGTCTGGTTGCTCACACAAGGACCAAGTTAATGCAAACGCTCAAAACCCTACGGTTCGAGCAATTGCACCCCCAATTGCATACTACTGAGGTGTAAGGTACTTCATGTGCTGCACTGCACGTGTGATACAGCAAAAGATGTCAATCGTTAACGGTAATGAAAATAAGTATTGTCATGTTCAAGAGTTACTGCTCTGACTTCTGATAGTTGAAGTAAGCAAAACGCTTGGAGCAGCTAAGCATTACCATGCCTTATTTTCCAAGCCATATAAACCAAACAATAGCATTTATGAGAAGTTCACACAGCCCTCAGAAAAACAGCTTTACAAGTTGCTACGGGGAGTTTTTCTGAAACCCCAGGCAAAGATCTGCAGGAGTTTGGCGAATAACTTCCAGACTTATCAGATTCTTCACATGACACACAAGTCATTAAGCACAAATTGAGGGGTTAGGTTTAGCATAGTGTCCAGCCAACACCAACCATTATTTTATTGTAGGGTTGAGCTGCAGCATGGGACACAAGAAAGACAAGCTGCATAAAGCTTGTTGGCTGCTTGTTTCCTGCCTCATGACAAAACCACGCCAACTTCAGTGCCTTTGGCCTCCAGACCTTTCTTCCCTTAGAAACATCTGCTTATTCTTTAGCAAGCTCCTGAACCCTGGCAGGATTAAAAAAAAAAAAAGACGACTTTCCAGAAAATCCCAGCAGAACCCCACCCCAGCAGGCTTCACAGACCTCACAGAGACCGAGAGCAGATGACATATTCCCACTCAAATCAAATGAGCTGAAGTCACGAGTGACCTGCCACTGATGCAGCCAGTGAACTTCCAATTTTGGCTCTCTCCTTCCAGACAAACACGAAGCATTGGCACCCTACACCTGACACACACGCCTCCTTTATTCATGTGTGTTTCTAGACAGCACCACACATCCTCCTGCCAGGAGATGCTAGGCAAGATGAGAAACCCTGGATCCCCCACGGAGACATAACAACTCACAAGCATAAATAGCAACTGCTCTTCTTGCATTTTAATTATAAAGAACATCTGAAATAATAACATCCAGCTTTTCTTTCAAGTGATGGACGTATCCAAAGGCATTTCTGTCAGGGCACGCCGCCGTGCCATTTTTTTCAGAGCATGGCTGGTACGCCAGGCCCAAGGAGAAGTTATTCTTTTACATTAAAGGCCTTTCCTCCCTCCATCACCTCACCCCCTCCCTAAGGCCCTCCCACCAGGCTCCCCAGCCTCCCCTCCCCACCCACGCCCCGACACCACTCCCCCCCCAAACCCCCCTCATCACCCCATCCACAGCCTCCCCTCCGGCTCTCACCCAGGAGCTCACCCACTCTCCCCACACCTCACCCCCCCTCCCTCCCCGCCCCCGGCCCTGTCGCAGCCTCCCTGTCCCCAGCCGCCGCCGCCGCCGCCGCCGCCGCCGCTCGCGCCCCGCGCAACCGCCCTGCGCCGCCAAGCGCGAGCGCTCCCCTGACAACCGCAGCGCGCGCCAGGCCCGGCCACTCCCCGGCCCCGCGCACACAATGGACCCCGCGCGCAGCCCCCTCCCCGCTCACCCCCACCCCTCCTCACTCCCCTCCCGTCTGCACGGCGCACCGGGGCGGCGGCGGCGGCAGCGGCGAGCGGCCGGGGTCTGCGGCCGCTGCGGCGAGTCGGCCCCTCCCGCTGCCCGTGCCCCACTGACCATCGCTGCGCTTGATCTCCACGTAGATCCCTATCTGAATCTTCCCGAAGTTGGCCGCTGCCATCGCTTCATGGGGCAGACCGGGGAGATCGGAGGCGCGGCCGACCGGCGCTCAGGGTGGGGTGAGGGCGGGGGGGGGGGAGGAGGCGGCAGCGGCGGCGGCACCGAGAGCGGCGGCTCTGGGAGGGAGGGAAGGAAGAGGGAAGGAGGGATGGGGAAAGGGAGGAGAGGGAAGAGAGAAAAGGCGCCGGCCGGATACAACAGGCGCTGGCAGCCGCTGCGCCTGCGCGTCGGGCCGCGGCGTCACGGCGGGGCAGGCTCTCGGCGGGGGCGGAGGCGCCGCTGCGGCCTTCCTCAGCCGCCTGACGCACCCCCCCCCCGCCTTCCTCCTCCTCCTCCTCCTCCTCAGCCTCCTCCTCCCGCCTTGGCGGAAGCGGGGGCGCGGCCCAGCCGCGTCCCCCCCGTCAGGGTGTCCCCATCCCGCGGCCGCGGGGAGCCCCGCCGAGCACCTCTTTTGGCCACCGCAGCTGTTCCCTCCCAGCCGCCCTCGGCCGGGCTGGCACAAGATGGGGGCCCCCCGCCGCCCTGGGGCCAGCGCCCCGCGGGAAAGCCCCGCTGCTGGGCCGCCCTGCCCGCCTCCCCGCTCGCCGCAGGCCGCCTGTGTGGGCCTCTGCCTCTTGGACCTGTCCCCGGCTTAGCACCACGCTCGTAGACGCACTCGTTTGGCAGCAGATGGTGACTGAGCTGCTCCGAAGTTTTAGTGTAATAGCTTTATCTACCTGCTGTCTGCTCCCGAGTGCCGAGTCGAGCAGCTTAGAAGCATTCTTTGTGCTCCCCAACCTGCCAGCAGGTCTGAGGCCCAAGGAAGGCCACACTGTCAACAACATTCATCCATCTTCTCTTCGTGACTGCCCCGTGCTTCTACAGCTTGAATAAAAACCAAGACACGCATTGTGTTCCTTGTTTCCCTGCAGTGACTTCTGTACCTCAGGCGAGCCACCTTATTAAACATTGTCCCTTGGGTTTCTCCTCCGAGGGCCGTTCCCAACACGAAGCCACCATCAGTTTAATATGGCCCTTCCTGCACAGCTTCCAGGTCACCTTGAGCTGCATCACAGTAAATACCCCTGAACACACAGCATCTTCTTCCCCAGCAAAGCCAGACTATTAAAAATAATCCCCCAATCCGTGCATCAACAGGTAATACGTAATGATGGCTGACACCATGCCACCTCCCTGTGAGCTGTGCCCTCCCAGCCGGCCTGTCACCCTCCCTGCCGCACGGCTGCCGGTCTCCTACCAAAATGTGTCCTACGACACCTGGCAAGTGTGATACCCCCATGGAATCACAGCTCAGCAGGAGAGCACCTGGACCACAGCACAATGCCAGATCCAAGAAATGATGGCTTCCAATTCCTCCAGGCTTTATCTCTCTATATATGTATGTGTACGTAGGGAGAGAACATACTTGCAGAGAATGGCTTGGGGGTACTGGTGGGTGAAAAGCTGGACACAAGCTGGTAGCAACTGCTCACAGCCCCGAAGGCCAGTCATACCCTGGGCTGCATCTAAAGAACAGCCAACAGGTTGAGGGAGGTGATGTTGCCCCTCTGCTCTGCTCTGGTGAGACCCTACCTGCAGTAGTACGTCCGGCTCTGGGGCCTCCAACGTAAGAAGTACATGGACCTGCTGGAGTAAGTCCAGAGGATGACCACGTAGATGATCAGATGAAGACAGGCTAAGAGAATTGGGGATGTTCAGTCTGAAGAAGGGAAGGCTCCAGGAAGACCTCATTGCGGCCCTTCAATACTTAAAGGGAGGTTATAAGAAAGGCAGAGAGGGATCCTTTACGTGTAGCAATAGGACAAAGGGCAATGGTTTTAAGCTGAAATGGCGTATGTTTAAGTTGGATATAAGGAACAGATATTTTGCAATGAGGGTGGTGAGACACCGAACAGGTTTCCCAGAGAAGTTGTAGATACCCCGTCCCTGGAAATGTTCAAGACCAGGCTGGATAGCAGGGGGGTTGGAAGTGAATGATCTTCAAGGTCCCTTTGACTTCACCATTCTGTGATTCTATATATAGACACACAGAGAACCTTGAAGAGGAACAGACAGAAAGTTAAACAGCAACAACCATCTTGCACAACTTGCTTGCTACTTGTATTGGCTCTACCTTGTATAAACCATCATTTTGATGAAATGTTAAGGAAAAATTAAAAGAAGTGTAACACTTTTAAAAACAGGGTCTTCCTCTCTTATCCTTGCCCAACTTCAGTTTTTTACATGAGAAATTTAGGTCTGAGTTACATTATTGATGGAAGGCATTGCTTACTATGGTTATGATGGAATTATAATATAAAGGGTATCAAGATATGCTCAGCGAAACTACTTTGGCTTTTTAGTTTAGTCATTGTCCATTTAATTTAGACTACTGACAAAGACTGGGAAGAAATATCTCTTTGAAGATCTGATGCAAGCAATACCACAAAGAGTCCAGTGACTTTAAGAAGGCCTCTTCTAATTGTAAGAGAATTAAAGATGTGGTCTCTTTATAGATGGTTTTGAAATGAAACAAAAATGCAACCAGCATTTCAGACTTATGTAAGAATTAGACAAGGACTTTGAATTGGGAAAAAAAGTTTCTTCTATCCACTATAATTCCATGGCATTTCAATGACTTGAACAGAATACTCTATAATGTTCTTTTATAACAAATTCTACTGCATAGACATATCTTTTACAGTTCAGCTTTGTTTTGGAGAAATACCTATGACAGACTTGGATAGCTATTGATTGGTTTCTGTTTAACTGTTATATTTATGATCCTGAGTACCAGGTCTTTCTTACTAATATTCTGCATATATCACAGTTTTGGTTAACAATACATATTCAATCCTGCATTAAATGGGAGAACAAAAGCTTTGAGATCCAAAATTTAGTTATACATTTTTAATTGAGCTAAAGGAAGATTTTCTTGTACAGAGTATTCCATTTTATTGGCCTGCTAACATAGACCTTCGGTGACTAATTCTTAGAAAGTATATTTGTGGTTTCTCCAATAATGTTTGCAAAATTGCGAGGGCAGTACATGTCTACTTCTTATGTGTCAGTACATGGTGCTCTTGATAATACAGATAAATAATACAATTACTGAACCTTTGACATTCAAAATCTTTGGCTGCTTTTGGATGAGTAAGATATCAAAATAGTGGCAAGTGATCATGTACCAGTTATGTTTCTACTCTTGGCAGAAATTCTTCAGTTTTCAAAAAACACATCTGCTTGCATTTCACACAGGCACAATCATTAATTTAAATTCTTAATTCACTGTATTTTGATGTCAAAATCAAGTAATGAATATCAGTCTAACTTCTTGATAACTTAAAAGTCATTGATTAATAAGTATTTGAACTATTTCACAACACTAATGAACAAACAGAATGAATCATAGTACACATTTGTAATCATACTGATATGAAATATTTTCTTTTTAAAGCTCAACTCGAAAAATATCTTTTTAGTTGCACGTATGTAAGTGGTATTGAAAGTGCATACAGGGCAGTCAACAGTAAGATTAAAGGAACATGTGGTTGCTTTTAAGATTTAAAAAAAAATCATCAACATATATATTACATAGAAACCATTTTTAAAAGGAGTCACTATAATACTGTAGCTTCTGGGATAACCACGAGAACCTGTTGCAGTATTCAGAAAAATCGCAAAATTAATAATAGATTATTTCCTCCACTTAAGAATCAGTAAGTATGCAAGAAGTATCTGAAGTAGTTTGAGATCCCAGTTGCCCACTTAGACCAATAGTCTCTTCATGTCCAGTTCAGTACCTTTGTGAAACAGTAACAGTGGGCTGTCTTACTTGCTCTTTTTTTTCCTTTTAAGCACCTCTTCATCTGTATTGTATTGCTATTTAAAACTATCCCCTGCTGGACACAGCACTTCATGAGTAATGTCAGTATACAATAGTATCAGAAAGTGATAAAAAGAGGAGAACCGCCTTACTTGTAGAGATAAAATATTTTAATGCATTTCCCACTGCTTTATTAGATATAAAAGTCTCATTTCATGTAACTGCCTCTGAGTAATAATAAACTGTTGCGATATTCATAACTTTGCATAGCTGCTTTATCTGACAGCCTAAATATTTTAAACTGGGCACTCAAAGCTTCTTAATTAACCTTTTGTCTTCCACAAAGGCATTCTACATTCCATTGCATTAAGCGTCTACAAATTCTCCTGGTTGTCTTCAACAAGTGAACTGATGGCTCATTTGAGTAACAATCTTTTGGGGATTATAATTAACTAATTAAATATTACAAACAACATAAATGGTTAGTTTTTCTAATTTAAACAAAGATAGCTAAGCATAATAGCTTTCTCTGTATTAGAGAATGCAGGTGCTGAAAGAGTTGCTGTAAAACTTGTCATATGTCCACCTTAGTAGAGCTGTCAGTGACCCTCCAGTTGTGGCCATGTGCTCTCTGTGTTTTGCTCCCCTCTTGCCCCTGACTCCTGCTCGGGTCTTGGCCACCATGGCCATCACAACAGCAGCTGTGATAACTTGTATCTGGGGGGATACAAGTGTGGGGGGGGGATGGGTGGCAGCATAGTCAAAATACTGTCTGGAGTGGGGACCTAGA